>JAMKCH010055630.1:0-38350 GCA_023653785.1 Ophioderma brevispina | reverse complement strand
ATAAAAGAGCTGTGTAACACTGGTGCATCTGCTCTTTGACAGAAGACATTGATTGATATCATGAACAATTGCTTGAATGTATCATAATGCGCTCTATTTTATTCCCCTCCCCCCCCGGGATTTTATTCCTGGGCAAAAATATGTCGCAAACTTTCAAAGAAATACAAATAAAATCCACTACATTCCTTTGTGAGAGAAGATGCACAATATGTGCCGGTCACTGTCCGACCAAGGTCTCTGGTCCGCCGAATTGATCCAATTGGATATCAGCTACCATCGATAGTTTGCTTCCTACCTGCCTATTATCATACCAAAGACCACGTCACACATCATTTGTTTAATTTGCAACAGACGTTGGGACAATCATTTGGCCAACTTTAAGGGAAAATGGTCAAATTTCAATAGATTTGTAAGATAAATTCCAGCCATATTTTTTGAATTTTAAAAAATCCTGTTTGGTAATTTCGTGAATCAAACTTTTCTTTCACAATTTTTTCCCGAGCCCACCTCTACCTTGTCTAATATTAATTCTTAAACAAGCTGTGAAAATGTAAGCAATTCCAGTGGCTGATTCCCGGGTTCAATTGTTAATTGAACCCATGTAGTACACACGCCTGCGTATTGGAAGTTATTTTTAGGTTGAAGCGCTCGCTTCATACTGCGTTTTGCACTTTGTGCGTGCGCTCCTGCCAACTTGCGTCCTCGTTGCGTAATGATCGTTTGCGTTTCAGAAGCGCTGGTTGTTCGATTGTTTTCACGGGGTGATGCAGTCCTTTCTTGTTGTATTTAAGCTGTAAAGTATCCCGAAAAATCGGATTAATAAGATGACCTTAAATGCTAATTGCTGTTTAAGAATGAGAATAAAGGTATGATTTTGGGAACCGGTACTCCTCTTTACGGACGAATTGAACCCGGCAACACCATTATTTTTGCATGAAAAAAAGAACGAGGCCGGGAAATCTCCACCTTAAAATAATGGTATCTGTCTTGGCGCTTGGGTTCAATTCGTCGGTAAAGAGAGTACCGATTCCCAAATCATACCTTTATTCTCTAATATAACAACCGTGGTCTAAGCTATTGAATTGACAGTAGTGCAATTTGCAAGTGTAAGTGGCTGCAAGTGCTCCGATAATTTGTACTCAACAAGAAAATATTGCAAATTCCTTGTAACTGCAATGTTTCGGACTTATAATCTGCTGGCCCTCCTAAACGATTACTACAGGTCAACGCAGTCAATGCCAGGTTACAGTTACAGTAAAGTTGCTAGGGATTGGTACCTGTACAAAAACTTTCAGAATTGAGTACTGCAACCCGAATATCATTTTTCATAGCATTTTACCTTCTTGCAGTACTGCATTGCATTGCAATAATGAGGGTCTACTGGCAAGTATTTTGCAGTAATGATTTTGGTGACTACTACAGTACTAACTGCAATTAGTACGCAATGCAGTATTTCTTGCAGTACTACATTTCATTGTAGTATTTTTTTTCCATACAGCCTACCTTCTTGACATACCTAGAGCCACAACTCTAGTAGTCTCCCCATAAGGACTCTTCTGCCAAACACATCATGTACAAACTGACTTAGCTGAGAATGGGTCCTGCTGCAGTAAGTAATCTATTAAAATATAAAATTAGGGAATCCATAATACTAATACTTTAGTTCTACAAACATGTCCATGAATGAATACGCATTAAGGAACACAGGCACCACATATTAAAAATAAGAACATAAGAAAAAATAAGAAAAAAAAAAAAAATAATAAAATAAGATAAATGATATGGACTTATGTCCATGTGGTCCGTGGATCTGACTGCCGACTCATATCCAAAGTGGTGGGTTCGAGCCACACTGCGGCCAATGTGTTGTGCACTTGGGCAAGGCACTTTACCTCACGTGCTTCGTCGACCCAAGCGATATTATGGGTGACTTTTATGGGGAACTATTATCCATCTAAGTGCTGGATAGGATTGTGCGCTTGTGCCAGCTGCCGGCCTATATGAAGCGAAATATTGTGACGATTTCCTGACGGCATCGTAATCATAATAGCAACAGCGCTGTGATCTTGATGAAAATGGCGCTTAGAAACCAATTATATTATATATATATATAGATATATTATATATATGTACACAGGACAGAGTGGCCATTACTCTTTTGAAGCAATGTTGACCAGAACCCAATATTATATGCTGCTGTATGGGAGCGCTATAACATAACACCTTCTCTACAGCAGTCTGCCTATCCACATTGAGTTACTACCTTGATCAGTGTACCCTTTATATACCTGGCAGAGAGAACATAGCACCTTACTCGAAAGGCACAACATGTTTAGCGCGCTGTGGGCTCAAACCAACCCCCATCTCTGTAGCACGGGTCTGTGCCTTCAATCCGCTGGCCCAAACATCCCTCAACGTACATCTTTTTCATTACAACAAACCCATCTTTTCCATGCAGAGGCTGACCATAAATTCCATACGTCAGAAACATGTGGTGAGCTGTACAATTGATGGTGATAATTCCAGATAATATTTTTGAAAGTGGTAGAAGGAGGTCAGTGCCTTGACATATGCAAAGGTGGACGATTGGCACGCTATCTTCCCTCGCCTTCACCACTGAGGTCCTGGGTTTTCGATCCACGATAGAGGCTCGTTCTCATGTCTTTATGTGATTTTGGTTCTTGATCGGATACTCTTCTCGCAGGTTTTCCTTCCTCCAGAGACTTCACTATCCGGTTTTCCTCCTTCGGCTTCTTGGCATAAATCTGTTTCTGGTATTATGGTTTCTCTGATGGTGCTAAATTAGAGGTTAATGTCCTTTCATATTGTTAGCTTTCGAGCATTAGCAAAAAATCAATGCACGCGCGCTCAGTTTGACGACGCATAATGGCATTAGCCCCGCAGGGGCGAGTGCCATTATGAGTCTGGTGCAACTGACGCAAGTGTCATTGATTATTTTGCTAATGCATCAGAAACGAAAATAGGCAGACATAACCTACCATTCATTAACTTATATACAGCAGACATTTTACACAAAATAGCTGAATACGGCATGAAACCCAATGCAGTGATGTTTCCACACGAAAATGCCCACACCCACAATACCCGCTCACAACATGAAATCAATCCAACGTCGAGCGTAAACGTTCTAAGCGCATCGCGTACGCGCATTAACATACGCACCGTGCAGATGACAAATTCATTTGCATGATTTTTATCCCATTATTCTCTCTTTCATGATAACGTTTAATGAATGCCTTTCATGGCTGCCGCACCAGCATTGAGCATGTTACCGTGGATATGTCGCGCGTGTAAAATAAGTTCAAAATATTATGAATTGTCTGCAATTATGCATACTTGCAGTACCAAGCATCAGAATCCATTGTTGGTAGTACTGCAATTCTTGGTTTGTAATAGTGATACCTCTTGTGAAAATTTTGCACTTTTGCATTTTTTAAACAATATAAATTGAACTTTTTTTTTTATTCAAGCTTCAAGCGTTTGCTAATCCATAAGACCTCACCCTTCCCACTAATCAATGTACAGTATTGTTAGGCACGTGAAACAGTTCAGTTCAGTTATTTACCACATCAAAATTCAAATAACCAATTATTTATAATAACAATAAAAATACAAATGTGGTGGGATGTCAATAGAGCAAAGCTCGGAATTGTGACTACACAATATTGGTTTCAAACTTGTTCTGGGGAGAGGAGCGAGGACGATTATCACCTACGGTTAAGGGAAAAATGTAGTCAACAATTCAATTTGGTCCAAGATTGTGGCACCTTGTAACAAAATATCGGAAAATCATTCATCGCTAGCAGGGTATGCGCCTATCAAAAATAGTTTGATAAAATAACAACATGCAAATGAGGCTAATTAATGCATATCTGCATACCACGACAAAGGGATCATGGTTGGTTTATACTGCACCTGTAGTTTGTACCCAGTATCATAAATCAACAATCCATTAAAGAGCGGTCTGCTTGCCAAAGACAAGGGGTCAAAATTTACTTTTTGGGTAATAGGGGCTACTTGAGCAGCAAATTCCTCAAAAATAGGCCCAAAAATTCTTCACGGGGGCTCTTTTGTGAAAACTGAGGGCGCAGTGCCTTAGCCTCATGTATTTGAGCCCTGTACAGTACTTTTCAATAGAAATAGTAATATGCAAATGAGTACTTAATATGCAATTTGACACACAGAAAACAGGGGGGATAATCACATCTACCACCACTAGTCGGCCCAGAGCGGTATGCAAATTGAGTTACTTAATATGAATATTTGCATACAACAGGGATCTAGTGCGTCACTCAAAAGTGCTAAGTTAAGCATCCATGAAAATTTTCACACCACAGTGGCGTACCTCTGCTTACAATTTTTTTCACATTACCAGAAATATGCAAATGAGCTACCTATTATGGATATTTGCAGACAAAGACATTTTTTTTGCTATTAGTGTCACCATGAACCAGTTACTTAGACAACTGTATTTGGGTGACAGGCTGTCTTTAACAGAACAAGCGGGCAATATTATTGCAGCTCATTCTGTTATATGTAAATTAGAGTACAGGCTGTCTCTAAGATTAATACATATAATGAGACTTGTGGGGACTTTTTGAAAACGTCCATAAGGATTAAAAACGTCTCCATAAGGACACCACACAGACATAACACAAAGAATTGATACCGCTTAGCACCTCCCTGGACACAGTTGGAGAGATATCAAAGACTGCCTAAGTAGGTCAAATCCACAGATATTAGAAGACTTCCAATGCGTTGTTTAAAAAAATCACCATTGACCCATTATTGGACTCCCAAAAATGGACTGTGGACTTTATTAAGCAAAATTAGACTTCTCGTTCCAGGCTCAGTCATGTCTGCGGTGCCCCAATCATCTTCAGCTCTGATTAACATTTATTCAGACTTACCTTGTGACATGAGGGTTCCTCCTCTTTCTCCTCCCCATCATCATTCCCATCATCTTGCCAAGTTTCCTCATCACTCTGGTAATCCTCAACGATAAGTTTATCATCATCGTCATCATCTTGTAATTCTGACTTTGGTGGTTTGTTGTATTTTGAAGTGTTGTCATTTTATCCTGGTCTCCTTCATCCGAATAGGAACTTCTCTGTAACCCCAACAAATTGTTGAAGGCATGAAACTTGAGACTTCATACAGGGCCTGTGGCACCCCCTAAGCAACAGACAAAGAGATGAAGCAATATTATTTATTGGTGATATAGGGTTTATTCCATATGCTCAGTTAATTTTGACACTAAACTGGGCATAGTAAAGACTGGGCGATTTTTTTTAATTGGTGGCCATTACCAGAGGTTGGTAAATGCGAGAGGGCAATAGTGGGGGGGGGTACCAGAAGGTGGCCAGGCAAGCAATATATTAGTATAACATACCATATGTACTTTTTTCATCTTTCACTATGAAATAAAATCAATGAAAAATACACTGGAAACCTGAAAGAAACAATGAAAAAAGCGTATACTGAAATTAATCAATGAAATGATCACTGAAGTGTGATTTCATTTCAAGGGATTAATGCATTTCGTGTGATTAATGTCCAAGACCCATTCCAATAATCAAAACTGCAAACTTGCTAATCCCACTGTGATCATTTCAGTGATCATTTCAGCATTACTCTTTTCAGTGTTCATTACAGTTTTCAGTGATTTTTTTCACTGATTTATTTCATAGTGTTTGCACCCAATCTCAGGTACCTGCAATCTTGGGCGGGTACCCCAAAGCCTGCCCCAGAACCGCAGCCCTAGTAAAGGCTCCTTTGACAAGCCGTCCATTCAGAAATCAGGACCATATCTACTTCAGAGTACCGCCAATGTTTCAAGAAGTCGAGGATGAAGATGTAATGTGTTTAAAGTCTCGAGAAGCTACTTCAAAGGAATGCGACTGTAATTTTTGAAAAATGTTTCAATGAAATGTGGTCCAAGTTACAAAATTTTCTGACACGGGTAAATGTGTTATTAACCTTTTCCCCGGACCTGTGCTAAGCACATTCACAGGCCTCACACACCAGGGACTTTAGCGATAAAAATTGGCAATTACTGACCTCCCGTCTGTAAACATGTGTGGGTACATGAGCTGATATCGGGTTGCAGTTTCATTGATAAACGGCCTCACGGCGAGACACTCTGGCTAGAAAATCTAGGGTCGTCTGTGGTCAGAATTGCTCTGTCTCGCTAATTTTGAAAAATGGTTCAGGTTGACTGGCCTAAAACAATGGAACCACTGAAGTGAATCTGGGTCAGAAGTGACCCAAAGTCCGAGGAAAGTGTTTTAAGCCAGTGAAACTCCTTTATTTAGCAAATACAAAGCCAGGGAACTGCTGTTATAGCGCCCCCGTGCAGTGTGGGGATAGCATGGTTATGATAATGAGATAAGTAGACTAGTGAAAGTCCTACAAGATTGCTTGTGATTGTAACACATACGGAAAGTTATATCCAACAAATCGCGATTTCATCATCTTAAAAACAGAAAAAAAACCAGAAGTGCATAAATGGAGTATGTAACATAAAGCTCATTCAACATCTGAATCTCATGATATACTATTTGTCGCAGTAAGCGATTGACATGCACAAAACTGGATAATGACCCAAGATGCTGCATGCTTATGAGCAGAAATTGTTCACTGGTAGATCATGAACTTGACTGATGGGAGGAAAGTAATGTTATCCACTAGGTACCTAAGAGTCACCGTCAAATACTTCTGTGGTATTTGCCTTGCATCGAGCATGATTTGCGCAAACAAGGATGTGATTTTGCTCCATATTATGTTGCTGATTATTGTTCATTAAAATTACAGCGATTTGAGATGTCTCAAATCACACACATGCTCCACCCTTTTACGTGTCATACGAGTGCTGGCATTGGCCATCGCATGAACATTTGACAGCAAGTATAATTGACTGATAAAGTTTTTTATAAGCAACTCTTTAAACCAACAGACCTTTCTCCTTTAATTGTTTTCGGCTTGAGATTATGTCTTATCTCTCTCTCTCAAGCTAGCGCCTCCCTTTTCATATCTTTTCATGCTCATCCGAAAGTGAATATTTTGAGATTAATACATGCTGGGAATAGAGTGTGTGGTGATTTTTTGTTTACTCACACCTATGTTTTTTCTATATTTGATGGTCGCGAGCCGAGTCCTAACGTGATTCATGGCCCGTGCCAATAATCAATATTAGAGTATATTCGATGGAAGAATTCAATTGATTTCAATGAATGAGGAGTCCTTCAGTCCAACTTTCTCCATCAGATCATTTGTTTGCTTTAAGGGGATTACCCGATTTAAGTCTTAAATTTTTCATCTTGATAGAATCGTCTTCCGACAAAACTTCATCTGTAAGTTTTGCGCCAATATTTTAACCTTTTTGAGTGAGAGCAAAACGTGTTTTGTTCCCATAGAGTCCTGGTGTACACTTAATATCAATTGGTCAACAATTGGGCTTATTATTTTTGCCAGACAATCCAAAACCAACATCCCTTTATCTCCAAAATTCCACAGTATAAAATGAGAAAAATAGTCTCTATCTTCTTGGTAACCAAAACTGTTCATTACGCACCTCCGGTAAAAGCTGGGTTTCCTGGGGAGTTAGTTATTAAGTGGTGACCATTGAGCATTTAAACAACCATTTGACATGAGTATAATTAAAATAGTATGTGTGGGTGTGTTGCAAAATGATTTGAAATGACCACTGTACAAAAGATAGATATCTCAGTATTTACTTCTATGATTATCTCAGAGGATTGTTTTAAGTTTTCATATAATAATTTGAATCGCTTTGGTGAATGAATATTGTGGTTGAAAAACTATTCCTTAAATCTAAGCACTTCGTAACATACCCGTACCTTCAAAGGGCATGGAGTCTTTCTAGATAAATCCATTTTTTATCTGTGGTAGCTCTGGACAAAGTGGTAACTCTGTGCTTGTAAAAACTGCATTGTATATTTTAGCCTCATTACGAGATTAATGATATTTTCAATCAAATTATATATAGCATCCGCATTGTAGAACTATATGCCATCTTACATTTCAAAACCAATTACTCTATTGTGGAATTGGTCAGTGGATTAGGGTTTGATTAACGTTTATATTGTTCTTTGCATGACCTAAAATTAGTATTCTGACTTAATCATACTTCTATCATGTTAACTTGTCGGTGAGTCCCGAAAGTTTTCAAGCAGTTCAGATCATACAGCATTTATATTACAACTGTAACAAAATGGTCTTTTTTGCCTTTCACGGTTTGTTTCGCCATTTGCGGGGTGAGCCTCGAATTGGCAGCCATATGAATGGGAGCACTTACCCATAGTTCGCTCAGGTTCGATTCTTTCTAATTAACAAACCAATGGCCTTGCAAGAAGTGAACATGCATTGTTTACATAACAGACTCCTCTATTCCGTGTCTTCCTCTAATGGTGAACTGTGCAATGCGAATATACATGAAAGACGACATGGTTATAACATACGTGGTAGAAAACTAAATCCCAACCTCTTTGGCTGTTACTCTATGTGCAACACAAAATCCATCACTGGCCCTTAAGTTTTAGTGCCCTTTCCTTGGCAGCTCTCTTCTCATCATTCTAAGAACCCAGTCAGGAGTGGCTGCTACGACAACGACCAGAAGATTTAACGTCAACAGCACTAAAACAAGCAACACAAGCCTCATTTCAAAAAACATCAAAATTCCCTCCAGTTTTGCTCTAAATGATAGACCTATACCTAAGAAAACAAAACAAATCTTGCAAACAAAATTTTCATACATAGTATAACAAGAATCACAATATGATGTAAATAAATATAAAATAAAAATGCAACATTTTATTAGCACCTTTCACGTACACCTTTCATTTTTCCACTGCCACTAGACTATACAGCTTCCATAAACAAATGCCCAGGCATACTCACTTTTGGTGCGGTTTCTCAATGGACTATATTCCTAACACTCTCCCCAGGTGGCACCTGGGGTGAGAGAGCAAGCGAGGTAAAGTGCCTGCCCAAGTGCACAAAACTTGGCCTCAGCGGACTCAAAAACCCATGACCTTTGGGGTCATGAGTCGGTCGTTGTATCCACTTGGACCACATGTTGCCCTCAAACGACCCCATGATTTAGCCTTATTGCAGATGTACAGCAAGTCTTCATCATTCAATAGTGGTTAAAATGCACTTATTTCAGAACATTATGGCTCAATACTCATTGATCTATAATCACAAAGGAATCAGTTTTGCTGTCTATTTTCTTTTAGTTTAACACTGAACTAAGATGACCTGAATAAGCCACTCAGGAATGGGTTTTGTCATTCTGTTTACAAATAAATAAAGGCCTTGATTTGAATTTAATCATTTTATTGTATGTAACAATACATCCACAAAAGCCATTTGCATTATCCCCATAATGCACATCTCGTATGGCCCATTTCTTATCCCGGGAACTTTTGCCCTCAAATCATCTAAAAATATACGATTAAAAGCGTAGAGAATCCCAGAAAACTTATCCTATTTTCCCTGTGACGCTGCCACTATAGTTGTGTTATTGTCCGGCAGAATGCCACGTAGTGGCACAGGGTAAAGTCTGTTCACTGGTGGGTCACGTGTATGTGCCAATTGTGGCTCTGTGCGTGCTGGCGAATGCCCCGCCCAACATTGTGTCACTGCAATCACTGGCAGTATCGCACGCAATGCAGTACTGCAAACGAGTTAAAATTATTTTAACTGGCGATGCCGCAAGAGCAGAGGGTGCAGTCGTGTTGCCGTATGCCGACATTTCGCAAGTTTGCTGCAACGTACTGCAACCGTGACCTGCCGTGACCTAGGTGACCTCAGTAAATCGATTAAGAATGCAGCTGAAGTGACGGAACATTGCGATAAATTTACTGCACAGCAATGCAGTCATGGAAGTAATGAGCGGACCTTTACGTTCGAAAATTCAGTTTTTTGTAGTGAATTTCACACCAGTGCCACAATTCTGTTTTTGTTCCTTTTGATATTCTTCTACATTTTCGTAAGATTAACTTCACACTTGAAGGTACTTTTGTATTGTAATTTTAGGCTGTTGGCAACGGAACCGAACACAGAATTTTTGTGAAACGCTGGTACAAGTTCCCCGGATTGGAAATGCATGCAAACAATACGAGATGGCATATTGGGAATGGTGTCAAATCCGTCTATGCACAATCCACCAATCCAAGAATAGAAAATTTTGCATTTTATATTTCCCTTTTTTTTTGATTAATACAATGACTACTCACTAGTTTTGCTGATGTAGATCCCAAACTTCACACAACTTAAACATTTAGCATGTATCACACTTTGACATCAGATGACAGTTCTTTGGGAGTGTACCTTGACTCATTTTATGGGGTGGGCAAGCAGGCCTGGCACTAGGTAGCAGTCCCTCGTGAACATTAGTTCAATTTTTCCAAGTAACACCAACGTGATTAAAAGTACTAAACAGGAAGTTATTTAATCGTAAGAGGCAGAGGTACCCACTCAGAATGTAAACAGGATTACCAATAAATTATGCTTTAAAGAATATAATCGTAAGTAGACATCAAAGCAAAACAAAAAACATCAAGCATAGTTATTCAATATGAGCTCTAATGAGTAATGCACTACCCTTTGTATGTTTGACAGTTTTGGCATCTAGAATAGCTTGGACTTCTTGCTTTTGCTTTCTTCATAATCCCTCAGCCAGGTAAGAGCACACCACCATAGGAGGCTAAGAGACTTCCCATTCAGAAACCCATGTGCAAAGTGATGGCAAGTACACTTGCACTATTTCATATTTGAGGCAGGTTTTCCAACCGCTTAATTAGTATCCCTGATTCTAAAATTTTAATTATAATTACAAAATTCCGTCTTTTGTGAAAATATAAAGTTTGTGCTAAGTTACAATTTACAGGTACAGTTTACTAGCTTAATTAAAATTTAACTGTTCATAAAAGTGCTATTATTACTTTAATGATTGATTCAGGGCTGACCACTTTAATACAGTACTTGGCTGTTTAGGTCAGTGGTAATTTCCCTTTGTTTAAAAATAAGATGGTTGATGTTCCAATTGGAGTTGTAATGCCTCCACTGATGCATGCACTACAACTTGTCACAAACAACCATGATGACGAATAGATGAGAACGAGACCAAGGTTTGAATTCCTGGAATTGGTTCTCCATGATGCCCTAATAACCGGATGCCTGTGGAGCAATGAAATTATCTCCCCTTAACCCATGGGGTGATCCATGCACACTCCTTGGATATGCCCTTATTGTTGTCAAAGAATGTCCCATGCATGAGTTTTTTTCTCTGAAGTATATTGCAATACTCTTTAACCCCATGGCCTACCTTCCTATCTATCAACATCTAATCCATGGCTTACCGACCGGGGGGAGGGGGTTGGGGGGGGGCGGGGGGGGGGGGGGGGGGGGGGGGGGGGGGGGGGGGGGGGGGGGGGGGGGGGGGGGGTTTTTGATTTTTTTGTTTTTGTATTTTCTTTTTTTGTTTTTTTTTTCCGTTTTTGTTTTGTTTATTTTGTGGCTTTTTTATGTTGGGGGGGGGGGGGGGGGGTGGGGTGGGTGTTGGGGGGGGGGGGTCCAGTTGCCCCCCTCTGTCTCGACAAGCCCGTACTCGTATTGGCCAACCTTGTCATTTTTTCTCCCTCCTTTTTTCTGGGACCTTCAACCAAGTTTTCAGGCCAAATTTGAGTCAACCTTAAGTACAATTCGGTAATTTTTCGCGCGTGGAAGCAAATCCCGGGACGTTTACGATTTTTGCCCCCATCTGGGGCGGACGACTTGAATTTGCCCCCCTCTGGATCGACTGCCTCGTATGCCACTGATCCTAAACACTCTTTGGATTAGTCCCGATGGGGTAAATATAATCAACGCCATCAGAATACCTGTAAGACTGGTGCTATGGTTATTTTCACAATGATATAGAAGCACTCTAATTTTGATTGGTTTCTGGTTCCGAGGGCTAATCTTGTGTTAGGTCCTGATCATGACCAATCAGAGACATTGTATCATGGTAAATAGTGATCCAGGGGTTAAGTCCTGCCTGGCTATACAGGACGTAAATGATATCAGCACTGGTGCACTAGATTCATTGAGTTGGGTAACATTTTATATAAAAATCAGTCAAGAAAAGAAGTCCTTCACATGCATGTCATTCCAACATATTTTGTATGTATCGGACACAATTGTTTTTAGACCTTTTTACTATCACGTTAAAACAAAAATATCAAATCATTTTGAACCACAAACTTTGGTCCCTACTTATCCTTAGCCTACCCGTCCCTGTTGTGCTTTAAAGATGCCATCTTGCCCTGCATCAAGATCTTTGTACAGTTTTTTCATGAAGTCCTCTTGGATAGAATAACGCTGGGCTGGAATGGAAAAGGAAATGATCTATGCAGCATCGTCCTGTTTCTTCTGTTTATCAGTGTTTGATCATTTGCTGTTAGAAGATGAGGATGTAAAGAGATGTAAGGGTAGAGGGCAGTAGGTATGGCGAGGTTCGGAAAGAGAAAGGGTGTAGAAAATAGGGAAGAGATATTGTTTGCAGTGGCTTTCCTACTTATATTACAGATGGACTAACTGGGAATTATACCACTCTACCTGTGGCAGTCCAAGCCTGAAAACTAAATTGCATAAAAGCTGTAAAGGTTATGGAATGTTAGGCAAAAAAAAAAAGAAACTACTCAGACATGTGAAAAATGCAAAATTTACAATGCTCTTTTTTTAGAAAATCTAATCGAAAATGCGGGAATTTTAAATTTTTTTTTTTTGCATTTTGACCCAGCTTTTTCATTTTTTTTTCTGCGATTTAGCAAGAACCTGAAAAAAATGTGCCTAAAAGACCAATTTTTTAAAAAACATCATATGTTTTGAGGGATCCAAGTGTGTGAAAATATCGGATCCAAAACTGAATAATGATAGAAATTGGTATGATTTCAAACCTCCCAATATTAATTGGTCTTCTCCCCCATCGCTATGAGTGTTAAAATATTTGGCTCGATTGCGTCCTCGCCCAATATTTTTTGCAAACTCATCTATAGCTCGACCAATGTAATTTTGGGCTTAATCGAGTCCAATTTACTATCAATATTATTGTTTCAGACTCTTCCATCCTATACCATTGTACACAGCTTAATGGACAATAAAACCATGAACCCTGACTGTGACATAGTTTTTGAGACCTCAGGACATGATTTTTTTCTGGGATGTTATGATTGTTTTAAGAACTTTAGGGATGATCCATTTCTTTGAGGGTGTCATAATTTGGTGTTTTTGCTGGTCTACTTTTGAGATTTTATTGGTGGTTCTCCTGGGTGTTTTCGGTAATATTGGGTTCATTTCTTTTGTGATTCGGTGTCTACTGTTCATTTTATTTGGTGTTTATTGTTGGTAGTTCTTTTAAGTGGTGTTTACTTGCTCAATTCCTTTTGAGGTCTTTGTTGTCCAAAATTTTCTTTTCAACTAATGTTATAGGATCTATACTCCAAAATTGAAGCCAGGACAGTCAACGTGGGGCCGGCAACTAGTGTGGGTTGCAAGTCAGATTCTGAAACATAATGACGATAATATTGATGATTTTAAATCGCAGGATACAAAAATTTACCGGTCTTCGCATGATTTTGGAAATATTGCGTCTACGGTCGCTGGCGGCCGCAGACTCACCCAATATTTCAAAACTCAATAGCTTGACCGATAAATTTCTTGTATCCTACTCAAATCATCCAATCTTATAAAAATGTGTGTGGTCTTCTGAGACAACTCTTTCTTTCTTGGACTTATTTCAAAGCTGGTTGATCCCTTATCTGGATAACGGTATTTACAAACCATCCACTGCCACCCTTTCAAACTATGGCTTCCCCGATGGATATTTTTGGCAGATCATAATATAAGACTTAATTTTCAATGTTTTCCCCTTATTTTTTTTAATTGTCTAACAACCTGTACTGGCTCAGATCGGGGTTTCTCAGTTTAGTTTGGGAGGGGATGTGGGTGCCTCCATAGATCTGAAACACATTATCCACATAAACCAATTTTTGCTACAAAAGAGACCATGTACGTGAAGTTATAGGTGTAGACTCTCGTAAGACGTCTAGGTCAAAATACTTTCAACATCAAACCAAATAGTGAGCCTTGTGCAAATGATCTAATTGATATTCTCTAAAGCGTTTTAAAATCTAGACTAGATTTGTATCAAAAATTGGTATTTCAAAACATCAATATATAAGTAGTTAACATTACACATTACACACAATAATGTTAATACTAATTGTCCTCAAGAATGTCCAGTAATGGTCCACAAGAAGCGTTGCAGTTCAACGATGATATGTCCTCGTCATCGTAATACTCCAAAATGACAGCGCACAAATTCATACAAAACCTCCTCATGTAATATATTCCACAAGGCATCTTCTCATCCTGAAGGTAATCTTTCCGCAGTTTCAAGACGAACAAGGTTTAAATTAAGTCCCATCAGACATATAAATCCACAGTATATTAGTTAAAGATAATCACCACGATTTCATCTGTCCCACAATTTGAATCCATTTTGATTCCCCCACACTTCGGCTTCAAAGACTACAGAAGAATAATTACATCAACTCTGCTCACCTGGAATTATATTTCCTGGCACTTTACAGGTCCGCTCCTCAATTTCAACTCTGGCATCGAGTCCTTCATGATAGTATTTACTACTCACAGATAGCCTTTCGCCTTTTACAAATATTCATGTACATTAACATTCGCATGCATAAAAACCATAACCTTACACTAGCCTACCAATCGGAATTCATCACCCGAATTTACATCACTTCATATATATAACTTTGTGGGGAATTCCCTATTCTGCAATATGTTGATCTCAAAACATAAACATTTCTAATTTTCGCATCCTTGGGGAATTGCCCCACTTCCCCTATTGTGCAATCTAACACAGGTTCCTTATGCAAAACAAAACTCTGGGCATCCCTTGTTCTCTCTTTTATAGTAAACAAGTGCGTTTTCTCCCGGGAGAAATCTTTTCTCAAATACAAATTGATCAATAATATTTTTTAAAGTTTTAATCAGAACAACAATGGATGACCAATATAACATAGGGGATACAGATTTTGGGCCAAATTCTGGCAGTTCACCCACCTGTCGAAGCCGCCCGAGCCAAAATGTCCTGCACTGGCACCTAATAATGGTCGATTCTCATCATTAATAACGATTCATTCAGGTGACTTCAAACAGGGACTGTTTCATCATTCCCTCTGATAGCAAGGATCAGGAATTGATGATTCCCAACTGATGGTATAGCCAAAAGCTGTTTATCCGGATTTCCCAGGATTCATTCCTGTACAAAAGGTAAATTTGGGACACGAAATTTCACGGAGCAAAGTCTCTAAGAGATAAATCATAAAGTCTATACTGATGCGTATTTACCTTCCACAAGTCATAACTTCAATGGTCAGATGCATTTTTTGCATCCACTTTTCATTGGAGTGCATTTTAAAAAAAAAAATTAACATTTTTAGCAATTTTTCAACTTTGACCTCACATGACCTTTGACCTTGGCCCATGACCTTTGACCCATCAACCATCATGAGGGATCCCATGGTGTCACCTATGACACAAGTTTGGTTTCGATTGAACTTCAACTTTACTCCTTGAAAATCAGTTTTATTAATTTTTAAAAAACTTACATTTTAGTGACACGCACAAAAATCCCCCACACACACATCCGCCACACACATGCACAATGGATTAGGCTTCAGAATTACCAAATTTTTAGAATTACATGCACTGGGAGCCTGTAACTTTAAAAAATGTACATGCACATGTAAAGTTACATGCACATGCTATGTAACATGGATTGGTGTTAATGCTAACCTTTACTCATATCAGGCTCTGGTACGTTTAGATTATTGACCATTTGGCTCAAACCTTTATCATGTCAACATCCAATGACGTTCCTATGAAAGAATCTAAAATTGCTTTATTTTATGGATTCACAAAGTTTAAATTTACATGCACAGTGCAAAAATTTACAAAAGGTACATGCACAGAGACAAAGTTACATCACCTGTGCATGTGTGGCACCTGGGTATATCGAAGCCCTGAACGGATGCTAAGTGGTCCTCCATCTAAAGCTGGTGGCAGCCCACAAAAAGTACAACACATATGTGTTCCACATTGCTCATAGTCGGTTGTTTACATGCTGTGTTTGCCTCAAAAATAGTAAATGTCAGGTGAAACGTAAAGGGGGATGGCCCATTTTAAGCCTAGATGAATTTTTCATCTTGGATAGAAGCCTTCACCCCAAACCCCATCTGTAAGTGTCTCGCCGATATTTCAACCCGTTTTAAGTGAGAGACTAAAAATGTGATTTTGTAAATCCCTAGAGCACTGGTGGCAAAATTAATATTGGTCGAAACAACCAAAATGGGGCACATTTGTTGCTCATAACAATCCAGCAATCCGCAACCACAACATTCTTTAGCCCTAAGATTTAAATTCACAGAGTAAATGAGAAAATAGTAGCTTTCTTCTTATACCAAAATTTGACCACTTCCGCTAAAATCTGGGATCCCTGGGGCGAGGCTATTATGATCGGGCTGATGGACCTTTAACCTAATCAGGGCCTTAACCAGTGGGGGGGGCAAGCTGCCTCCCGTATACAAAAAAATCGAGAAAGGGGAGCCAAAAAATGGGAATGAAAACAGGGGAGAAAGAAGAGAAAAAGAGAAAGAAAAGAGGGATCGGGAGAAGAAAAAATGGGAAAAATAAAGTAAAAGAGGGCAAGAAAGAAGAAAGTGGAAAGAGGAAAAAAGGAAAAGAACGATGGAATTAGAGAAAGTGAGGTGAAGTTGCGCCCCGACTGTCCCCTTTCCCCCCCTCCCCCCTTCAGAATTTTCGAACCGACTGAAAAAAATAATGTTTCTATACCCGGGCCGAGCGCAGCGAGCCGGGAAAAATTTTCCGTATGAAAAATCGGGAAACTTATTGAGTCTCCCCCCCCCCCCCCCCCCCCGGAGGCTCAGGTTCTGGTTACGCCCCCTCCAAATCATTTTAAAGTGTGACTACTAAGTTAAAAAATTGTCCACATAATGACTGACTACAGTTACTCAATTTCAATAAAATCCAAGGAAAAAGAAGGATTTTGGTGTCATTGTAATACCATCAAACATCACTAAACAAGCAGCACTGCAAGTCATACCCATGTTGATGGTTGTTTGATAAAGCTATTCATAAGGTGTCAATTCAGTGGCCTAAATCTTGTTACTCACATTGTCCAGTAATTACAGTCTTTGTATTGATTCTTAAACGCTGTGAAAATCGTGCTATTTAATTGGCTGATGCCCGGGTTAATTCGATAATTGAACAGGTAGTACGCCTGCGTATTGGAAGTTATTTTTAGGTTGAAGGCAAGTTTTTGCTAGGTTCACGCGCGCCTGCCAATGGTGCGTCTCGTTGCGTATGATCGATGGGCGTTCAACAGGTTGTTTCGTTGTTGTCACTGGGTGGTGGCCGTTCTTTCCTTGTTGTATAGCCGTAAAGTACATAGCGAATATGTGGGGTTAAAAATGAACTTTAAATATAAGCTGTTAGAATGAGAAATGTGGAAGAACTCGGGCCTCCGGCCTCGTTCTTCCACTTAAAATAATGGTATCGCCTTGGGTCAATTCCGTCGTAAAGAGAGTACCGGTTCCCAAAATCATACCTTTATTCTCCTAAAAGGGTAGAGCTACTCCGTCAAATGAAAGTAAACAGTAAAATGATGTCAACAAACATGCTGCTATTGCAACCTTGTTCTGTCCTGGTGTGTCTGAGAGTTTGTACTGAGGTACTGAGCTAAACTGAGGAACACATGTTGATGGGTTAATCAGAGAAGATGGGAAGAAATTTCTACACATTTTCTCTGTCTTTTCACTTGTTAAAAAAATCGCAATTATACGGTCAAAGGCCACTCTGGCAAACCTGTCACAAGAGAGGGCCTTTTCTATCAGACCAGTCCGGTCACGATTGCAACCTATAGCAACAAACTACTTCCATGTGTGACGATTTTCTCCACTGAGTGACCTTGCCATCCATTCAAGCGTTTCGCAGACGAGCACCTTATCAGAAAGGAATCTCAAGTGGCTTTTCAAGTGGCTAATATAAAAGAAAGTTGAATAGTGGTAATTGGGGAGAATCGATTTAGAATTTGGTGCACTCTCCTTTTCTTCCCCATCTTCTCTGGTGTAATACAACATGTGATGAGTGCAGGTAACAGACCCAAGATAATCCCCTACTCTTTTCGATGAGGCCTGCAACATTTTACATGCTCAGGATTGACTCCTGGCACTGACACAAGCGCACCAACAGCTTTATTACTCTCCAAACCATGAGGCGCCGGGCACCCACTGCCTATACCTGTACATTCTACGCAATGGTAGCCATGACCAGATTTTTATGGTCACACAATGGCACACTTCAACCAAAGTTGTGACCATAGGAGCTGCCTAACTGTGTAATCCAATAGGAAAATCATGAAAATTTGAATCCCCAAATCATGAAACATGACAAGATTTCAGAAGTGCTTGTAAGTCTAATTTAATAAAGAATTGGTGCATTTTTGTAAAATGGCCCTGCATGGTGCATAAATATATTAGGTCTTGCATTACAGCATGGACATCAGATATGTCACTGCCAATATTGGGGTGCAAAATTGTGGCCAATTCGGGGAACACATTTTTGCTTATAACTTTACAAATACATGCCCTACAGGCATGAATCACACCTAATTTTTTAAGTTACAGGATTGTCTATTCAATGAAATCAATTGCAAGAAAAAATATTCTGTCAAAGTTGTGTGATCGTGGCTAGCAATCGGTGGGAGTGAGGAAAAATTCCATATTTACACTACATTAATGCAACATGAATATGGCCATTTTCACAATCAGTGGTGTAACTTTCAATTTTGACACTTCATGATGTGTATCTCACTAATTTAATGATGAATTTCAGTTATACTTTGCTGTGTAACTATCCTATATAGGGGCTAGGTCAGCTAGCTTAACAAACCTCCTTGCTCTTTTCTTTTGGATTTGGTGACCATTTATGTGGTCAAAATTGGCACTTCTGGCAGTGTACCCCAAATTACATCTACCTTTTTCTCAAAGCCTGTACTGTACCCCCTGCATTGAATTCCCCGTTTTGTTTATTAACTTATTATGGACAAGTGTCAAACCTATAATGCCATTTTGGTTTCCACTTTTCTGTTCTTCATTTCTGGAACAGGTTTATTGCAATTCACCGTTTCGGAGGTGACATTTTCCGTTAACAAATGCTGCCTATTTATAACAAAATGTGAATCCTTATTATTTAATATTGGAATTCTCCCTGTTTTTGGTGTATTGTAATACAATAGTATGACTTGCAATTAGTTGCAAAAGAATTTTGATCCTCAATGTTTAAGATTTTGTGCGCAATTCAAATCCAATGTTAACTTTGCCGTTAACATTTTCGCACTTCCAAAACAATGAAACTAATAGTGTTTATTTTTTAAAGAGATAAATGCCATGTTTGAAATTCTTAAAATGTTGAACCTGCCTTAACATTTTACTTGAATAAAAGTTGAGACAATACACCAACAGATTTCAAATTATACAAACGTACATACTTCCGTTAGCACGGGTCAACTCCGAAAACACATTGTCAACTTTCCCAATCCGTTAAGTTAAATATCTAAGCTTTACTTGCTTAATAGAAATATCATGCTGCTGATATCTCTGTTTTAGTGATTAGTAGTGATGCCCTTCATCTTGAAGGATGACACTCACCAAGGTGCTGCACAGGTCAGCTTTAAGATTTCCCAGAGACTGAAAATCTTGTCTCGGAGATGACACAATTTGTTAACAATGTAAATTGCTCATTTTGGAGCTTGGAGGCCTTTACTGTGTTTGACTGGTAATTTTACCTTGGAAAAGAAACATATTCAAATGATGAAATGATTTATAACCATAAGAGCTTGGATGTATTGACTAATACCAGTGTATATTTCCCTCTCAGAAGTGAGAGGGGGATACACTAGCGTCGGATACCTACCCTCGCAGCTTACTTTTGCACAAATGTCTCATTTGGAGCACGACCAGAAACCTCTATACCACATTAAAAATTTCGCTACCGCGAAAAAAGTCCGCCGATAGCGCGCACTACCTTTCGGGCAATTTCACTGCCCTGCGCCGTGAATCGTCCGTATCCCAAATTGTTTCTCCAAATGTGTAAAACACACTTCCCGGGACCTTGTGGGTGGAAAAAACCTTGTGGGAGGGTCGTAAGGTCGCGGAGGGTAGGTATCGACGCTAGTGTATCCCCTCTACTTCCGAGAGGGAAAACAATGCCTTCGATAGCTACCCTCCGCGACCTACTTTTGCACAGTATCCCACTGGTTAGTCTCAGGCGGTGGAAGAAGGTACGGGGAGGTAGTCACCAGTGCTAAGCATGTCCCCGTCGCGCACCGAGAGACTCACCTAAGCTCTTGATTGTGCTCACTTCTACTGGCACCCAGTGTGCAGTGCAAATCCCAGCTCGCATCAGAAACGTCTCGAAAGTTAACTCTCTGAAACGTGGTCGCTGAACTCCAACCTATAGTATCCAGGGTATCCTGGATTGAGGGAGCCTTTGTAAAATGCCCAGGAGGAGGCGTGAGCACGTACATCATTGGACCTAGCCCAAGAGCCGACCAACCGATCGTGAGGTTTTCGTTGTGCGCTTCGGATGGTCGAGGTACCCACGGCTAACTGTTCCTTCGCTGCCGGACAATTATGGAGGGGCGTGGAGATGAACAGCTGTTTTGTCTTCCTGAGCCCTTCGGTACGCTTAAGGTACCATGTTAGAGCCCTAACCGGGCACCAGGGTTTCTCCGACCGTCCTGCAGCCAAGGCCAGGTCCGGGAGAAACACGGCGTGGTTGTGAAAGACAGGGTCTGCTTCTTAGCGAGAAAAAACCCGCTCTGGGAGGAGGGACACGCCGTCCTTCGACCCACCGCAAGTGAGCCTCGTCAATGGACAACGGGGTATCTCGGAACCGTCACCGGAAGCGCGCCACGAGAAGGGGCCTCTTCTAGATAAAATCCGGGGAGACTGGCACTCCTCCTGTGGCCGATTCCTCGGAACTAAGAACTGGAGACACTCGCGGCAGATCCCACTCCGGAACGAGTGAACGAACTGGGGGCCGAACCGAAAACATGACCTTCAGCAGATTCGTGAGGATCGGGCCGTTCGAGACGAATGTGCCGTCTCTGAAGCCCCGGATGGAGCGCCCCAATCGCGGTGCGGTAGCACCTTACTGTTTGGACGCCCAAACTCGTGGAAAATTTCCGTTAGGAAATCCCGATCTGCCCTACAGGACGCAGACAGCGGATCGAATCTCTCGATTGGCGCACCATCTTATAGAACCGGCGGGAGTAGAGAATCGTAAGATTCGAAGTTGAATTCCGCAATTGACGGAACAGCGAGCGCGGCAGCATGTTCAGAAAGTCCCGCCCCCATGAGTGGATTGTGCGGAAGTGCCAGACAATCAGGGTGAGAGCGCGGATGGTACGCTCTTGGACGGACGTGTCGGCGGGAGGACCGCTTATCAGATCCCCGCGCTGAGGGAGCAAGATGGGGTCCCCACTAGCAGCTCCAGAAGTCGTGGAAACCACAGCTGAGCCGCCACATGGGGGCCACCAAACAGAAACCCCAGGCCAATGGTCGGACCGCGTACCTTCTCGAGGATCTCGGTATCATCGCAGGGGGAAATGAGTAGGCAATGATCCCCGACAAATCACCACCATTGCACATTCCCCAACCACGGCTCTGGGATCTTAACTCCATGGTAGTACGCCGGAAGCTGGTGAATTCACGGGAGGCGAAACGGTCCACGTGGGGACGCTGTAGCCTCTGAAAATTGACCGGCAGATGCCGGCGGGAGGCGCCATTCCACTGATGCCCCCCTCACCTTCGATGGCGCCTGGCTAGGACATTCTCCACCCTTGGTACCGTGCTGTGCTATCAGGGCCTGCCCGTTGCCTGCACCAGTATAGGAGCATGAATACCTCCTGCAGAGACTGGGGATCCTTGTCCCCCCCTCCTTGTTGAGGTAGGTCACTACTGTCAGATGAGCCTAGGCCCAGGGTCACCTTTCCCCTGGTCCGGGCGACCCAGTGCTTCAGTGCCAGGGAGATTGCCCACAGCTCGAGCACATTGATATGATGGAGAGCCTGCATGGGCAAACCAACGGCCGGACCCTTTCGTAGGACCCTAGGGGGTCTTCCACCCCAACTTTGACGCGCTGTTGACAGGTCACGGAAGGTGTTAATTCCCTGAAGGGGGCTCTCCCCCCACCAAGTTGTGTGGATGCTTCCACCAACTGAGGTCGGGGGGCCAGCTTCAGGGCACATGGAATCTGGAGGGACATGGGTGGTACAAGGATGGAGTAACCGAGTATGTGGACTGGATACCCTGGATGCGTAATTTGCAGTAGGGAACCATCCGAATGAGGCTGGCCAGAAGTCCGAGAAGCCGAAGCCATAGCTTGGCTGGGACCGACCTGCTCCCAGATTGCTCGGGCCCAAGGCCACGACCGAGGGCAAAACTCTCTCGGAAGGAGGGCCGCCCTTTACGACAGGACAGTCCAATATCGCTCCCAGAAAGTGGGGCATCTGGGAGGGCGAGACGGCTGACGTGTCGAGGTTGACGGTGAAACCGAGAGACCCTATCAGGTCTAGCACCTCCTCAATAAAGGCTGGAAGCCTCTCGAGGATGCGCACACCAGTAGACAGTCGTCTAGGTAGACGGAAGATTGTCCTGCCCCTTCGCACGAGGAACTCCGCTACCACCTTCACGACCCTTGTGAAGGTCGGTGGCGAGGTCGAAAGGCCAAGGGCAGGAACCGGAAACTGGTAAGCCAACCCCTACTAAGGCAAAACAGAGCCATTTCTGTGGGGACGTGGAGATATGCGTTCTCTCAAATCCAAAGTGGCCCCCCCCCCACCCGGAAATCCCTTGGTACGGAGAAGTTGGAGTAGAAGCCCTCTTTGATTGGAAGCGAGAGGCATATCACGTCACGATTTGGCCAGAAGGCCAGCTATCTCTTGCAGGAGAGCGTCCCGTAGGCAGTGTCTCTTGCGGGAGGGCAGGCTGTGAACTCTGTGCGGTACCCGTGGGTTACCACATCTTGGACCCGAGGGGCCGAGTACTGCCTGCCACCCTCCGAGATTCCATGAGGCGATCGCCTACCCACGGAGGCGAGATGCTGTACTGGGTGTCATAAAACGACCTGCGCGGTCGCCTTGGCTCCCTCGGCCGTGGGTGGGGTCGACCTTTGCGTTTTACCTTTAGATCTGGTCTCTTACGGCTGGGTTTACCCGCGCTTTACCGACGGTGCTACCTCCCTGGTTCTGAGGGGACTTGGTAGCCCTGTGGGGGTAGCGGCTGGCTGTAGCGCCCCAATTTAGGGGGGCGGGGGGGGGGTGGGGTGGGGCCGGAGGCTTTGGGCCTCGGCTCCCCCGAAAGGTTATCGGTTTCCATTATTTCCTTGCTTGCCCTGAGCGCCCTGGGTCCCGGGCTTTTTGTCGCCGAAACGGCCTTCTTTCGCTCCAGCTCCTTAGTCTGTAGGGAGAGGCCATTGACCTCCGAAAAAGGTCTTTCCCCAGGCGCGCCTCGAGCATTCCACGGGAGTCCGTGAAGTTCAAGGCCTGGAGTCTAGATCTCACCGACCTGGTTCGCTATAGGAGTGAAATGCTCGGCGACCAAGTTATTAAGGATCCGATACCACGTTGATCGTCCTATCAGTGGCCGGCTTTGGAAGCGACCGTCCGGCTCCGTCAGGGACGTGCCCGGTGGGCGAAACCAATTGCTGGGCGTTGATTAGGCGAAGGCCGTTCCCTAGCCAGGGAGCCAAACGCCCGCAGCTCGCCATCCGCTCCGTATTCCAGGTTTTGAACCCGGAATGGGGCGGGGGCTCGAGATTACCCACCAGCGCCCTCGACCGCTGGGGGAGAGTCTGAAGGGGGGCGCACCTCGAGTACCGGTCCCGAGACAACTGCCGGAAGGCAGGCTCTGGGCCCAGCGGTGTAAACAGGTAGGAGTGTCCTCTTTCCCGCTCCGGGAAGGCTTTCCTAACCAAGGGATCCTGTCCACCTTCCCCTCAGAGTGTACCGAGTCAATGCTGGTCTTAAGATCCCTTGACAGAGGCATAAAAGGCATTGAGCTTGGAGGCGGCGGGCTGCCACCCCGAGATTGACCCCACTGCGGGGGAGACTAAACTCCAACCGCAGCGCGGCGTCCGAGAAGGACCGCAGCGAAAAATGGGCCGAAAACTCTAGGGGGGTTAGCAGCGGGTCACGCAACTGACCTTTCACCGAAACGAGGACGATTGGCGGGAACCCTATAGGGTCGCCCCCAGGCTCTGCAATGGCTCTCGTAATCCCATGCGAATCGATCCTCCGGCCTCGGCTCCTCCAGCTGTAGTGCCGGGGGTTGACGCTCCCTGTGGGAGGGTTTCCGTCCACGGGACCTGCGACCCCTGGGGGGCTGTCTCCGGGCGGAGGGCGTGAGGCCGGGCAGTTCGGAGTAGCCTGCAGAGTGAAACCCTGTGCCATTTAGATGCCCAGGGGGATTCGCCCAAGGGGCAGAACGGCTCTGCGGGCTGGGTCCGCTTGCCGAGTTCCTCCTCACTTTGTGGGAGGAATGAGCGCGGGGAGGTACACGGTTTCGCCGTGAGGACTTGCCATTTACAGAGGGGGACCGGCGTTAAGCTCGGACCCCCAACCATCCTCTCGTCTAGGCCCTTGTGAGGGGTCGACGGAGGTTGGGATTGATCTCCCGTTGACCGTACAGTCGGAGGGAGGAACCCGGTATGGTCCACTAGACGTGGCACGCTAGGATCTCTTTTGTTGTATGGGTCGGGACTGTTTGTTGCCGGACCAGGTCGACGCCTGGTCCCGCCCTGGAATACTCCGGGCGGGAGCTAGGACCCGAGGTTCGGGTCCACCCTCACTTCCGACCACCCCCCCCCCCCCATGGTGTCCGGTCGTTTGTAAGGGTGGAAGTCGACCAACCATCGACGGAGCGAGCGGGAAGGGTCTCCTCCGTAGAATCGCTCCATCCTATCCCCTTTTGAGGAGGAGGTGGAAGCCGACTCTTCATCCCGAAAAGAGCTCGCTATCGCTAGCTCAATGCTGATAGCGTCCTCAGTACCCTGTGGGAGGCGGCTTTTTTTATTAGCCGGCGAGCTCAGCTAGTTCGGGGGGAGCTTGCGTGTTGGCGGCAAGGGCCCTCAGGTCGGCTCCAATCCCTAAGGATGAGGGAGAGCGACCAATGGGGTTCTGCCAGCTGTGCCAATGATTAAGTATACCGCTACCCATTTGGGTGATGGGTTCGGGTCTCCAGAGAAGGCAGTGGATGCGGCTCTTGAGGAAAGGCATGAGCCCTGCCTCGACCTGGGTTCCCCGGCGGATCAAGAACTCGACCTGTGGTTGGGCTTGAAAGCCTACCCTCGGGAGAGTTCAGTTCAGCTACTCACGAAGAGTGATTTATTCAAGTAACAAGGCCCACGCCCATTTTACGATTACAAAAAAATCTAACACATGGTAAGTACAATTAAGGTTTATAGTTCATTTTTCCAAATTTCAACCTTATTTTCAAGCATAATGGGTAAATTTTGCCCATTGCAACCAAACGAATTTTCTTCTTTGTTGTAATACAATTAATATAGGCTCTTGGATGCTGTGCAAGGTGAAAACAGGCCGGGAAAGTATATTACTCTTAAGTCACGAAAGAATCACACACGAAGAGGAAAGTAAAATTCACTTCACTTCACCAATAGTACAAAGTGACAAAACTCTATAATCAAAAGCTGTATCGTCTCTCCGGCCTGTTTTTTTTTTTTTTTTTCGTTCCAACCCGCAAACAGTGACTTTTCTTTTTTTTTTTCAACATCTAAGTTGAGCTAATGCACTTTTCCAACGGTGATCATTAAAACACAGCGTGTTACACTTCAACATTAGTAATTCTTGAAATGCCTGCTAGTTAATAAGCTGTTGTTTGATTGCATATCCGCTATCCACTCTTTGATGCGAAATGTCTTTAACCCTCTGCTTAAAAAGATCAATAAATATGGTCTCATCACCAACCTCCTGAGCTAACCAAGCATAGCCAAAACCAAAACTAAAAAGCATATTCTTTACAGATGTGGCCCAGGTGGTATTCATTGTCTCATCAAAGATATACAATACTGATATGCTTTTTTAGATATATATTTTCCATGAGTTTGAGAATTTTAGCAATTTTGATTAACGAGTCAAGTGATAGCCAATAATCGTGTTCTACCAGAGTCGCCGAGTACAGAACTATTTGGACTAGAGTAATTAACTCCCAAGAAAAACTTGCATGTTTGTATGCCACGTGCAATAAATTGGATATTGACCATGACCCCACAATTCCGACCCATATAATAAAATTGCAAAACTGTTGCATCAAAAATTTAAAAAATGAGTTATAGGGCAAACCATTTAATTTATAAGACACTCTTTTAAGTTGGGACATAGCTTTTGTTGCTTGTTCAGCGAATGTACTGGTGGCTTTCCCCATGAAATTTCCTGTCGAGAATATTCAATGCCTAAATATTTGAATGCTAACTGTTTCTAGACGGTGACCGTCAAAAAACAAACGTTCAGCTCGTGCAATTCGACCACCTCTCCTGAGACAAACACTTTTGTTTTTGTGATGTAACTCGTAGCCCCATTCATTACAAAACGCTCAAGAACGAAGATATGTTTTTGAAGATCACCGACTGTATCCGACATAGACAAAATCATCAGAAAAAAGAGCGTTTAATTTCTACACCAGAATTAATCTGGATTCCTCTCCCTCCTTCCACATCAAGCATTCTTAAAAATTGAAATAAAAATGGAGAAAAATTGTGGGCTTAAAATATCACTTGTGCCTTAGGACGATAGTACATGGAAAAATAACCAGTACCCTTATTTTGATCTATTCTAACACATGCTCGTATTTTACGATACATTACTTATTATGCAATCCAGAATTACCTTGCTACCAGATTGAACAAACGTAAAAACAGTAATGGGGACAGTGTCGAAAGCACGGCTAAAATCAACAAAAATAGCAATAACACTTGCGCCTCTCGAAACTGTTTTTGAATTATTGCGTGAAGTACAAAAGCATTATCGATAGTACAACCTTTCTAAAACCTGCTTGGACTCTGGAATACAAAATAATGTTCACACCAAATCTTCAATCTCTGGTTCAAATACTTGCTAAAATTTTACACATACTATTTATTAAGAAATACCACGGTATTTCTGACATCATTAACATACCCTTTAAAACAAGGGAACAATAATAGATGGAACCCCAACTTTCTGGAAAAGCTGCTTATCAAAAATAAAATTAAACACACGACATAGATATGAGGGGCATAATATCAATCGACTCTTTAAATATCTCACTACATAATCCATCCGGACCAACTGCCTTCCTGCATTTCAAATTTCAATTACAGAAACGTATTTCATTATGAGAAATAGGATCGTTTAAGGAATCCGATTGTCATGTTTAGAACAATGTCATCATTACGCCCAAAAATACTAATATCTATGTGGTCTGCATTGTCCATACAGAGAAGCGACTTAAAATATTCAAACCATTTCAATCGATGTAATACGGTCACCGGTTGACCACATTTACCTGAGTGATGTCTGATGAATTGCCAAAACGATTTGGAGTAAGACATTCTTTGATTAAGAGGTCTTTCAGATTTTCACAGTAAGAGGCTTTTTTACGTTTACACAACTGTTTATACTCCCGTCTACATTGTTTGTATATAGCTCCCAAGTTATTCAACAGAGTTAACGCGCCAGAACTTTCTCAAAAGTCGCATTCATCTCGACTTATTAACCTTTACAATCATCGTCAAACCAGCCAATCCTGATCTTTTTGCTCAGTTAATGGTTTTAATCGAACTTCATCGAATTTGCACACGCACCAAAATATGCAAAATTTCACCAACACCAACATCCAAAAATCAGCATAATTGAGCCTCAAAATATCAATGCATTATCAAGTTTACGCTTAGTTTCAGATGATGGAATTTTTGTATGAAAATCAGTGAGTTTTGCGTCATTCCAACGATATTTAAACAAATGTTTGTTCAGATACATTAAGGCTATTGATCATGGCCAATTGTTAACGCCACTTCTTGTAATCTCCCAAATCAAAGGCATATGATCGATATCTACTCGATTTTCCACTGGAAAATTACAAAATATGTCAAAAATAGAGGAAGAAACGATGAGGTAATCGACAACACTAGCACGAGGCTGCTCTTTGATTACCTGATCATCGGCACTCATTAATTGCTGTCAACTTGATATTACACATTTTGATTTATCTTGTCTTTTCACCATCATTTTCTTACCCCCGACTTCCCCCCGTTCCTGACCCATTCAACATTAGACCTTAGTTATGTCGCAATTCTTTTATCCCTATCTTTTTGACTCTCGCGCTACCCCTCTCATAATTTTAACATTGATTTCTACCATCGTAATACTGATAACTTTATTCTCGCACATTATAGTTGAGCAAATAGCATCTATTTCAAAAAGGTCATCCGAAAAAATAACAGTGAGTAGAATCCTCAACATTAATTGTAATCAGGATCAGTGGAGGTACGTGAATAAAACACCGTGATAACAATATCAGCATTTGGATATCTTGCCTCTAAAGAATATAATGTATCATTACCATTTCAATAGGTTATTTCAGACATTTTAAAGGCAAAAGATTGACTGTCAGGAATATACAGAGTAGCAAAAAATTATTCGTTTTCACACCACACAAGGTTTGACCAAGAAGCAGAAATACACCATGTTGAAATTCAGTGTGCAACTGTTTTACACACGATCACTAAGCTCAGATTTGACCAAAACAGCACAATACCCCACTAGCACGACCGTACTGTGTACGTTGTGGTCTAACAGATGTGTATGCCACCGTAGTTAAAAAAGCTTATCACAAAATTTGTGAGCTGACTTTGCCCAAGTCTCGTGAGAGCAATAAAATCAAATTGCATACAGTATTTCATTAAAATCAAGGAAGATTAATTTTAGGACACCCGCCCCAAACATTTACATTTCCAAGCAAACAAAATTTAATAGCTTGTTAATACAAGGTTTTTTTGGGCCTTGACCATACCCTATTTAGGGATAACATCATTTAGAGTCTCATCATACACCCAAATCATTTTTTGACCATGGTGATCGATTGTGGTAAGTTTCTGATAGAAATATAAGCTCTAGCTACTGGTGGAACAACTTGCGCTTCTTTTCCCGGAACTTTGAATATTCGTGTATTCTACAAAAGTCTTCATGAACAAATATACCTGAACCTTTTCAAATTCTGGTCTTTTCCATCACCTTTTGTTTGTCTTTATGTTTACTGAACATGGCAATAATTGGGACAAAACCATTGACTTTAGGTCCAATTGCAATTCTATGAACCGCTCAAACTCAATGTTTTCCCAGGTACACCCATTCTTTTGTGAGAATATTTTTCACTTTCTCCTCAGATGATTGCCAAGAACTCATTAGGTGGACCCTCAATACCTTCAAAAATCAAGTTATCCTTCTAGACGAGCTCCTGTTCATCTAATTGAGTTTGCATAGAACGAAGTAGTGTCATGTGCTTTTCAAGATCTCACGATGTCTGACTTGCGATATTGTCAACCTGGTCAATTTTGAGAAGTTTATCTTTTACCTGCTGTATCTGCTCGTCAGTCTTGTCCAGGAATTTTCAGAGCACCCAGACATTATCACAGAGGCCCCCACCTTTTGTCAAATGTCTCCAGACGGGTCAAAATATGATCCAGTTTTTGATCCACAGATAATGTAGTCCATCCATGTCCGGGTTCAGCTATACATCATTGGAACTGCAACAGGGCCTTTTTTTGGTATAAATGCGGACGTCATAGGGTTGGTACCCCATACCGGTAGGCCTATCCCATCACAAGACCGATGTAGTGAGCGATCCGGGTTCCCCCTTGGCGTGTCCCGGTCTGACTCCATTTCCCGACCATGTGTGCTCGACCTGGGAACTGGCCTTGATGCCTGCCCTCAGGGATCCTGGTCTAGGGACATCTACCGGTCGGGTCCCGACCTGGTCCTCGCCATGTAGTGTATGCTGGTATGTACAAATCAAGCCAGTCGTGTTTTTTTTTCCTGTTAAAAACAAAATTTCCCACTTGATTCTTTGCTTTTGGGTGTAAACTATGGAAAAAATATCTTGGAATTTTTAAAAACGGTTTTTTTAAGGGTGTCCAATCCAAGATGCCGCCAAAATACACAATGTCTATTATAATTGGTATGCTGACTCATAATGAGGTCCAAATTGCGAACAATACCCATCTTTGTTCAATACCAAAAAAAAACAAAAACCGCGACATTCCATCTGCAGCCCATTGAAACAATAAAACCTACCGTGTTACCTGTACAACAAGATGGCGTCCAAATGGCCGCCAAAAGCTCTGTTATGAAATATGAACGCTACAATTAACACTATCAAGATGAGAATAAGGTTTCAGATTCATTGTGTGTATGTATATCTTGTGGTTACTAAGGAACCCACATCTTACTGTTTTTAACATTCAAATCCGATGGCGGCCAATATGCCGCCGAAGCGCTATTACAAGCTAAAAACTGGTAATTTAAGCAAACACCTAATTATTAAACTTAAGGGGCAGTAACGACATTTGTATTTAATACTTGAAGACAAGAAGAAACCGAATTCCAACTATTTGTGTTTTGCTAACATGCTTTGAATCCCAAGATGGAGGCCACCGTAAGTATCTTGTAATAGTAAATCTAAAATGATTCACATAGATCTGTCATCATTCTATTGTTTATTAACAAAATAAACTCTAAACTTCGATGCACCTTTGGCCCAAAGAACTCATATTTAGCGCTCATTTAATGTTTTAAAAAAACATAACGTCAAAATTAAGATGGCCGCTAATTTGGCTGCTATAATCACTAGCAAAAAATCAATAGCAAAATGCGATTTTTCATACCTACATTATGGTATACGCATTCGCAAATTTTGAAATGCAAATTAAGCACGATAGAGATACAAGAACCTCATCGTTTTCTACCTTTGTATTTTTGATTGTTATTAATAATAATAAAAACAAGATACCAGCTAAGATAAAACTTATTTTTTTGATATATACGAACCAGTGGAAATTTTGTGATAAAATGGTGAATAAACTCCAATACATTATATTTGTATATACGCCAAGTAGCCAGATACTACTTTTTCCAATTTTGTTAAATGTAAAATGCTTCAAATCAAATCTTAAAATGACCATACTATTAGTCATTTTTGTTTTCAATCATATTTCAAAACATAAAGAGGAATGAGTTTGTGTCCACAAGTGTTTATCTAGTTGCTTCATTATTTTAAGCATAAATTCTATTTATCATATGTTCCTAATGCAAATACCAATAAAAATATGGAGATATATGTAATTATGTGGCAATAACGTCCATTTTGGTTATTACTGTCCCAAAACTTAACTGATAAAATGGAGTTTTTTGTGTCCCAAAAGTTTTATAGTTGCTTCATTTAATTAAGTTAAGAAAAAAATCCCATTTGGCTATTGATAGTGACAATGCCATATTAGTGACCATCTGGGAATTTGAACATGTTAGTTAAAACTTATTGATTAGAGTGTTTCCTGTGTCCAAAAGTATGTATCTATTGGCTTCTAAACTATGTGTACAACTATATAGGTAGATGAAAATATGCCACATTTTGGGTTTGAAGATGTTCAACATTTAAAATGGTAGAAATATGTTTCTAATGTGGTTAAAGTATGGTCTATTTGCTTCATTATATGTCATTAAAATTTCCTGATGCGTATAACACATTGCATGGATTATTGATTATGCTTGTACGCAGTCATCATTTTTGGTCACCAATTTTGTATTTTAAGCTGTTAAACATATAATAACAAATATATATTATTTCGGACCCCTTATGTCCCAGAGGGAAAATGACTACAACCTGACAGCACCGCAGAAAGGGAAGGTGTCCAATTTGTACTTGTTAGATCTAGAGCAATTTTCACCCACACAATGCAAGGTTCCGCTCTGATTTTTGAAAAGTGGGGACATGGACATTCTGGGTTTAAGGGGATATAGAGTTCCTTCATTTGTATAGTTGTAGTATGATTTCCTATCATGCATAACATTGTATATATGATAAATCACCAGTTTAGGCTATGATATGGATTACACGAATGGCTACTCTTAGCCTCCATCTTCGATTTTGAATTATGTTACCAAGCAAAAATAATATAGTTCCTTGAGTCACAAGTATGACATAATGTTTATATTTGTTTTGATTACAACAATATTATAATACCATGACCTTTGCTGTAGAAAATAAACACTATTTTAGAGTCAGTTCGTACGGTTTCATTTGTATTTTTCATGTCAAATTCTCATTTGTATAACATTGTGGTGGTATATATAAAAATAGCAAGTTGTTTGGCTCTTGAATAGGTGTCTTACCAGGTGTCAGTATTATTTAGCCGCCATCCTTGGGTTGAAGGGTCTAAAAACGAAAGTATTTAGACAATAGCTCATCTGTATTTGCTTTCATTTTGTAGTTTCATTCATATTTCTGATCATATAATTAATTTACCTAGGTAATTATGACGAATCGCCATTTTGGGCTATTGATATATTAAGAGTGCTTAATACGCAATTGTCCATTTTGACACTATCTTGATTGTGAAACCTGTAAACAAAGCCAAATGGGAGGTTTCCCAGTTCCAAATTATAATTTATTTATAAATGTTTAGAAAACTTTACAAATTATGATTTTTTTTATTCAAATTTCCAATGTGTATAACATAAGGAAATAAATAGGTGTTATGAAAAGTATCAGATTAAGCAATGAAAGTGCTTACAGAAGCTTTTATATTCGCCACACCATTTGTGGATTTGAAGTAATATGTTTTCTAACCATAAAAGGGTAAAAGTATGTTTCCTTTGTTCCAAAGTAATACATCTAGATGTTTTTTTTAATTGTTATCAAAGATTGTTATGACAATTGATCTATGTGCAAAAAAAAACATTTTACTATTATCAGTGCTACGGGTTGCCCGCCCGCATCTTGGAATTCAAAGCGTGTTTAGCACACGTAAATGTGTGGAATTTATTTCTTCTTCTGTCAAGTACTACTAGCTAGTCTTATGGCTTTGAAAGGGAGAGAATGTCGTCATCCCTATAGTGCTGAGTTGTTGGAAGTATTCCGCATTGTCTCAATTGAATAAAATCCTTTTGTTTTAGCTTGGATTCCGGGTCACAATGGGTATTCAAGGCAATGAAAGGGTTATGTATTGCGAAGAAGCCCTTAATGAATATAACAAACATTGAGAATTTCCCTTTAGAGATTTTAAGCTTCAGTACTAGCTATATCAGAAATAGGTGGCAATGCTGTGGGGATTCATGTTCCTAATAATAAAATCATGCTTTTCAACCACTGTTGGAGCTGTTGGTAATTCAGGTTTGATTGGACTAAGGGGACGAGATGGTATTAGCGCGATGTAAATTGGTCATACTTATATGACCCATAGTCATTTGCTTAGAGGTGAGCAGTACCCTCTGTAAATTCCTGGGTATTTGTGCGCTTTCTGTGAACATGTATTACTTGAGGGCGTTGATTATGCGCTTATTCGTAAAAATATTACAGTGTCCCAGATTTAAAACATTATTTCAAGATATAGGGCCTCTTCAGGTTATAAATTTTCCGACGAGGCCGGAGTTGTATAATATTTTTAACTTTTTAAAAAAGGTTTTGATTAGTAATTTATTGTGATGTATGTTTTACAGGTTTGAATGTTTTAAAACGTAATATAATGATAAACCGTAATGACACGATATAACACAATTGTTGTTGAGTTGTCGTTTAAATTTTAATACCACTCACTCACTCTGTAGAGTATACATTGTAATGTTTCTTCCCAAAATGGTTATAAGGAAGGCAAAACATTTTTTTTTTTTTCTTTTTTTTTTTTTTTTTTTTTTAAGGTTAGTTTTTGTCTTAAATTACCAGTTCTGTTAATAGCGCTTTTCGGCGGCCATTTTGCCCGGCCATCTTGGATTTGAAGTATGTTACCAAAAGAAAATGTTAGATGTGGGTTCTTACACCACAAGATACATACCCCCATTAATTTGAATCTATTCATTTTGGACTTGGGTGTTAATTCATCAATTTATATTCATAACTAGCTTTTTGCGGCCATTTTTGGACGCCATCTTGGATTTGTTTAATTTGGTTTGCCATATTGCTTGAATTTAGCTGTTGTTTTAAACTCTTTGTATCGGAAATATTGGTCTTGGTCCACAGTTGGACCTCGTACTGCCTTCAGATCTAATTATAATGGATTTTTAGTATTTGGGCGGCCATCTTGGATTTTAACACCCTACAAAACGTTTGAAAAATTCCAAGATATTTTTTTCCAACTGATACAACACCCAAAAACACCAGTGAATCAAGAGGAATTTTGCTTTTACCAGAAAAAAAACACGAAAGTACATAGGAGCCTACCATGACCAGGGCATCCCCGACCTTGAGCTCGACCTGGGACTGGCCTTGAATGCCTGCCCTCAAGGAGCTGGTCTAGGGATCGATCCGTTCCCGTGTCTCCGACCTGGGTTCTAACCATGACCTGTGCATCCCGGCCTTGATCTCGACCTGGGACTGGCCTTGAATGCCTTCCCTCATGGAGCTGGTCTGGTGTAGCGACCTGGTCGGGTCTCCGCCCTGGGTCCCTCGACCCCGACCGTGATCCGCCCTGGGGCTGGTGCTCGAAGTCCACCCCAACCGCGTGGGAGCTGGTCCAGATATTACCTCGGTCGGGTCCCGACCTAAGTCCTGGTCTCCGGCCGTGGGCGCCTCCTGGACCGTGAGCTCGACCTGGGGCTGCGGCCTTGGGGGGCCTACCCTCGAGGTACTGGTCCCGGGATCACCCTGGTCGGGAGCTCCTCGACCAACGTTGCCGTCGGGCGCCTTTTTGGGTCGGCCCCGTCTTGGACGGGCCTGAACTCCGCGTCAGTGACTGGACCTCTTCTTGTCCTTATCCCGTGAGGGGGGTCCCTTTGGTTGAGACCGCGCACCCGTGGTTCCCCGTTAGAGACCTCTTCTCTTCAGGAAATAGCGGGAGATCCGTCACGACAACGGACGACAGGGTGGTCGAGGGGAGTCTCGTGGCCTACTCCTCTGCTGCTTCCCCCCTTGGGGCCGCGCTGAGTGGAAAAGTGACTCCTGATATACCACCGCGGGGGGTCGGGAGTGCTTCGTCGGCGAGACAACTTGGGGGACTGGGTGTCCCCGTGTCCCTTGCGACGGCCTCCTTGCGCCAGGTTCTCACGGTACTTGGCCTTTTTGGCCTTGAGGTATGTCCTACGTACCTCAAGGTTTGCATGCTGCTCGTCTGTCCACTGCGCATCGATGGTGGCATCCATTGGTCCCTTCCCGCATGGTCCTGCACACCGGCCAACAACACAGGCTTGGGGGTTCCCGCCTGGACATGAACCACTTTCCTTTCTTGCATCGTTTGGGCTTTTTTACTTGGTTTGAGTCCATATTGGTGTCGCTTGTTTGGTCCTATCTGTAACGCAGAATCACGGAAATCAACAGAATTAGTACCCCCGGGAGTTAGAAGAGAGCTAGGGGTACCCCCCAAAATTATACTGGGACCAAGACCCCGAAAGATTCTCTTTATCCATCGACCAGGATCCCGCGGGACTGCCCCTAGTTCCCCGACCGTGAAAGGGGGCCCACCTCTTTCCCTGTAAGCCCGACGGGATAGAGACCCTCGAACGTGTCCCGACCTCGCACACCGAGTCCCGACCTCTTTGAGGAGGGATGGGATAGGGGCGGACTTCCGATGTGAACTCGAGGGATTGCTGGTGGCGTGAAGCCCCTGACCTTCTACCTCGAGTTTAGGCATCTGCAACCACATCTCCCCCCCAGGACTGGGGGTGCGACAGGAGGGGGAGGTCAGGGGCGGACTTGCTACGTGAACTCGAAGGATGGTAGAGCGGGAGCTCCAGACCTTCAACTTCATGTTGTAGGCGACCATCGACCCTTGACCCCCCCCCGCCCCGCGGAACCCGAGCAAAACCAGGGGGAGGGGACCGCGGGAGTAGATGGGAAAGGGTCCCCCACCTTCCCGAACTCATAGATGGAGTAACACTGTGCCCACCCGGGCCCAGAAAAGACCGGGGCCTGATAAAAGAATACCCTAATTAGACCCACTTCCTTTTGAGAGGGGGTCCAAAAAACACCATTTTCAGATCCGTCCCAACACATGGGGAGACTCTCGGAGAAAAACCTAAAACTAAGTGGCATGGTCCAATTTTGGGGTGACCCCCCCCCCCGCCTGACTCAACCTGCCCAAAATCCCTGTACGGACCCAAAGGGCACCCCCACGCCCTTAAGATAGGGCCCCGGGGCGTGGGAGCGAGCCCCACTGGGGTACAAAATGCAAAACACCAAAATTGACTGGCGTACCATTACCTGAAAGTAAAACATGGAAATCATCCTGAAAAGACCCTATTGGGGTATCATAAAACCACCGTTTTTTTTTAGGCACGACGGCCTACCATATAAATACTTCAACATGCGATATCGGCTGGAAATATTTGTTTACACTTTTCCTGCCTAGCCTGATCAAATAAACAGGTGAGAAAGGCTCTAAAATCACCCGTTCTTATGAAAACGTCCTTGTCCCTAAGACGGAGGAATAGAATTGGATTTACAAGAGGGGGCCGCACAAATCTCCAAATCTCGGGCTAGGATAGGCGGCCTCTTAACATGAATACAAGTCGATATACGGCGAGATAAAAACATCAAAATTAGCATCTACTCGCCGAATAACATACTAAACTCTTAGGCTACATTTGTGTCTATAGATACTTTAAGTGCTCGAATTGACGTTTCTTTCTGGTCAACCGCTATAGCCGGTAGATTGTAAGATTTTTTCCGGTAGCGTCAGCAATACAGCGGTCCAATTTGAGAAACATTTGAAAGGCCGATTCACTGCGCATGGCGGTGAATTGCCCGAAAAGTAGTGCGCGCTATCGGCGGACTATTTTCGCGGTAGCGAAATTTTTAATGTGGTATAGAGGTTTCTGGTCGGGCCCAAATGAGACATTTGTGCAAAAGTAAGGTCGCGGAGGGTAGCTATCGAGAGCGCAGTGTATTTGTGTTTATTTGTTACTTTTTGTGCGATTTGAATAGACATGCCAGACACATAACATGTCTTTGTGACAGGAATGTGCCTGAATTAGTTGTTGTTTAACTAAATTGTGATTTCCTTAAATCTCTTAAGATAATAAAATAGGTATGAGCTTTGACCAAACAGCAGTTTTAGACAAATAACCAAATTTAGTCATTGTTGTTTTGGAGGTGACATTTTTTGTTAACATGCGTATACAACATTATTGCAAGGCCTTAGCTTGTGTTGTCATTAATTATTCCAAGTAACAAGTTTTAACACAACAAATATTTTAGTTATACTGCCCTCAAGGGAGCTGGTCTAGGGAGCGATCCGGTCGGGTCTCCGACCTGGGTCTCGACCATGACCTGGGCATCCCCGACCTTGAGCTCGACCTGGGACTGGCCTTGAATTGCCTGCCCTCAAGGGAGCTGGTCTAGGGAGCGATCCGGTCGGGTCTCCGACCTGGGTCTCAACCATGACCTGGGCATCCCTGACCTTGAGCTCGACCTGGGACTGGCCTTGAATGCCTGTCCTCAATGGAGCTGGTCTGGGGAGCGACCTGGTCGGGTCTCCGACCTGGGTCTCGACCCCGACCGTGAGCTCGACCTGGGGCTGGGCTCGAGAGTCCACCCGCGTGGGAGCTGGTCCAGATATTACCTCGGTCGAGGTCCCGACCTGAGTCCTGGTCTCGGCCTGGGCGCCTGCCTGGACCGTGAGCTCGACCTGGGGCTGGCCTTGGGGGCCTACCCTCGAGGGAACTGGTCCAGGGATCACCCTGGTCGGGAGCTCCTCGACCAACGTTGCCGTCGGGCGCCCTTTTGGGTCGGCCTCTTGGACGGCCTGACGCCGCGTCAGTGACTGGACCTCCTTCTTGTCCTTACCCGGGGGGTCCTTTTTGAGGACCGCGCACCCGGGGAGTTCCCCTTAGAGACCTCTTCAGGAAAGAGCGGGAGATCCGTCACGACAACGGACGACAGGGTGGTCGAGGGGGAGT
>JAMKCH010055627.1:0-11554 GCA_023653785.1 Ophioderma brevispina | reverse complement strand
TTTTTCTCTCGTTTAAGACATTTCTGTAGCAAAATACATGATAAGAAATCTATTGAGTGTCTAATCTATATGAAATTACTATTATGACACAATATTTGGGTGCCTCAAAATCTCTCGTTGCACCTTTAACAAAATCACTGAGTGTTGGGCGAATAGGCAGCATTTGTGTATGAGTGATTGAAAATAGATGCCAAATGTACACATGAACATCAATATCTTATGGTCCCTACTTTGGCAGGGTACCAGAATCAAGTCCTTACTATCTAAGGCATCAGTTGTACACATATACACAGTTTCTTTTAGTTACACAATAAGCACTTCTTTTTCCAACACTGTTTTTGTTAAAGATATCATCAGGGATTCTGGAAAAATATGAAATGGGTAGAAAAAGTAGAAATACTTAAGGTCCATGGCCCGATCGCTAATAGCCTCGTCCCCAGAAGCCCAAGATTTTACCGGAAGTGGTCAACATTTTGGTATCAGAAGAAAGCTGCTATTTTTCTCATTTACCCTGTGAAATCTTAGAGCTAAAGGATGTTTGGTTTGGAAGTTATGAGCAAATATCTGCCCTATTTTGGTCGACCAATATTAATTTTACACAGTACTCAATGGGGCATACAAAATCACGTTTTTAGCTCTCGCATCAAAACGGATTGAAATATCGGCGCGAAACTTTACAGATGGGGTTTTGGGGTGAAGGCCAATCTCTCAAGATGAAAACTTCATATCCTTAAATCGGGCCATCCCCCTTTAAATACAAGATATGTCAGGAAAAAAAATGATTTTTTTTAAATTCCATGAAGCATAGCTTAAAGGCAGAGTCGGAAATTTCCAGAGGATGTACCCTCAATTTTCTAACAAATGGTGGTTTTTACATATATATAATGCTTGCCCACATACTAGTTACTGTGTGAAATAGCTAAGCTCAAATGAATGTCCTTCGTATAGAAAATAACTTGGTAATAAAATTCGAGATCTGGATTTTTAATAATACACTCTCCTATACTGCACATTCAGGTTCACAACATCATAACAAAATACCCAATTCACCTCTAACTTTGGAATTAAGTAGTTTAGGTGACCATCTTGAAATTTAAATTACTTTTTAATATTTTGTAATCTCCGAGTGAGCCTTTAAATTGTTTGTACAGATAATCTAAGCCAATTTCGACTACAATGTCAAAGTGTACCTTTACTAGGGTGCTTTCAGTTTTATCATTTGTACAGTGTGTTAGACCACCTTACACCTCATTTTTTATTTCTTTAGTTTTTCTGATAAATTGAATCACCAATTGTGCTTTAAAGTTTGCACAGGGCATTTGACAATATTGCAGTGAAACAAGAATCAACTGTTTAACTTTCAAATTTTACAAATAAAAGAAAATTTAAACTAGACATGTACTACTGGTGCTTCCAAAGCAGCACTAACCTTAGGCGTTTGGCCCACATGACTTTTGACCCAAATCTGTGAACACTCTCAAATTGGCCTTGTGTCAGGGCGTGTTCTGACCAAGACTAGTGATTATAGCAATTGATTTGCGGCAGAAACAGCAAAAAGGAGGGTTAGAGCAACTTGACCTGTAATGACCTCTGTGTGACCTTTGACCCCAATCTGTGTATACCCCATATGGGCCTTGTGTCAGTGTTTCTTCTGACCAAGTCTAGTGATTATAGGAATTGTTTTGTGGCAGAAACAGCAAAAAGGAGGGTAAGAGCAACTGACCTGTAATGACCCCTGCGTGACCTTTGACCCCAACATGTGAACACCTTGTATGACACTTGGGTCAAGGGTTATTCTGATGAAGTTTGGTTAAGATCAAGCCCACTGTGTAATACCAGTAGCATTTTGAAATATTGAGAGGGGTAAGAGAGACTGCCCCTTTTTGACCCCTAAATGACCTTGGGACTCAAAATCTGTTAACACCCCATATGGCCAGGCACCTGGCAATCACTGTGACTGAACGACATCGATAGCACATGCGAGTTGTGGGAGAAGAAGGAAAAAGGGTGTTAGCGCGACAATGATCGCTATTGACCCTACGTGACCCCTATGGCCAAACTGTTAACACCCTATGTGAGGGTTGGGTCAGGGGTTCTTGTGACAGAATCTAGTTGCAATTGGGAGAAGCATGTGAGAGAAGAAGCATTTTGAAAAAGTGTTGGAAAGAAAGAAGAAACAGCTAGAACTCAAAACCTTAGGCGTGAACGCCTAAGGTAATCACACTTTGAACCATTCAAAATACCTTTAAAAAATGTGCAATACATCATTATTCCTGTATATTGGCAAACCATTTGTATGATAATGATGTTAAGCTCACATGGTTCAAAGAAGCACGTGATGTGTAACATATTTGCCCAGAGGGTGTTTTGAATCAATCCCATGATGCATATCAGTGTTCCTATACTGTACTGTACTAAACACAGGTCAGTACTTAGGGATAAAAAGCGTTCCAAAAAAGGGATGTGAAATTTCCCAAAAATGGTGCATTGTGGGATTGACTCAAAACACCCTCTGATATTTGCCTGTCAGCTGCTAGCTGTTGGGCACAAACCCATTAACCTGACTAATTTATAGCATTTAAAGAGGGATGGCCTGATTTAAGTATATGAAGTTTTCATTTTGATAGAATGGACTCCACCCCAAAACCCCATGTGTAAAGTTTCGCGCTGATTTTTCAATCCGTTTTGATGTGAAGGCTAAAAACGTGATTTTGTAAGCCCCATAGAGTACTGTGTACAATTAATATTGGTCAACCAAAATGGGGCACATTTTCGTTTATAAGTTCCAAACCAAACATCTTTTAGCCTTAAAATTTCACAGGGTAAATGAGAAAAATAGTAGCTTCTGATACCAAAATTTTGACCACTTTCTGTTAAAATGTGGGGTCCCTGGGGACGAGGCTATTATCGATCGGGCCATGGACCGTTAACTAAATGCTATATTTTATGACATCTGAATATGGTTGGCAACATACAGCGTGTATCAATAAAAATGCAAGATTGGAAACAATCATGATCCTACTCCAAAGGTTGTGACCTCGATAGGAAATAATAGGTCAACCATAACAGACTTGGACTGGCATCAGTACTAAGCACTTCCTTCACAAGATCGGTGTAGAAATTTCACCAAACTGATTGTGGTAAGCCACAGACCATTAGCCACATCATTGATGACTATGAGGTCTAGTCCCCAAGAGGAATCACAGGCCTAATCGACGAGGAAACTATCAACTGACTAATCAAGACAGATCTTCCATTGTGATTTTGGATTTCAACAAATCCTACTATTCACTATGCGTTTGATCCCATCTCATTTTGACACGCCTATCCAGAAATATAGTGCAATGAAGAAGGGTGATAAATTCCAAGCTGGTCTAATTTGAGAAATCACACATATTTTAATTATGAATAAAGCAGTGCAAATTGTTTGAACTGTAATATTTTTTAATATCTGTAAGTGGAAGAGATCTTTTAAAACAATGGACATGAATTATTGTGATCATAGATTTTCCATTTAAGTATTTGAACTGGACTTCTGATCCACTTTAATGTCCTTTAACTCAAGGTGTAATATCATGTCCAAAACTTGATTTCAATTCCAATGCAAGTCTTGTTTATTTGATTTGATATCAAAAACGACCTCTATGATGCTTTGAAACAACGATAGTCAAAGTGACACTTACCGTCAGTTGTTTTAAACAAAGTTTTGTTCAACCTGATTCAGAAGGGCTTCACAAAACTTGTCATAACTTTTGAACCAAAAATCCAAACTACACCAAACAAAAATCTTGTCAAAGATGAGATTATGGACAATCAAATCCTTATCAAAATGGACACAATAGTTGCATTATTCTCTTAGAAAAAAAAATCACTTTAAAATCCTGCGTTTTTATTGATACACACTGTAGAATCTGCTACAATGTAGAAATTAATGCCGATACACTAATCTGCACCTATGACGACCAGAGATGATAACCCCCTGATTCTTGGGGGGGGGGGGCTTCCAGAAATTAATGTACCCTTTGTCCATTCATACTAACAAATCTGACAACCTTCCTGATTCAGAAAGGTTTTTACCCATTACATTGCATATGTAATTCTGAACCTCCCAGAGTTCAGTGTGAAACTCCCTGAGAAGCAGACTGTTAATGTTAGGCAACTCTGATAATTCAGTGAATGCTGAATTGAACAATTTTGCAGGCAATTAAGTTTTGAGCACATCTCTTGGCTTCACAAGGGTGGCAGAACTTAAAGGCCGACTCAGAGATTTCCGTAGGAGGGGGCGTGGGCCCTCAATCTCCAAAAAATCGGTTTTTTGCATGTACATAATGGCTTGTCCATACGAATCACTGTTGAAATTGCTAAGCTTACACGAATTCTTCATAATAAGAAAATCACAACTTTGTTATAATTCCGCGATCCGTAATTTGTTGGGGGGGGGATACACCATATCCCTAATGGGACCTAATACTACACATAAATGTTTACTGCATCAAAAGAACAATCCGATTCCTCTCAAATTTCGAATGTTCATTTTAGGTACTATCTTTAAATTTACTATGACTATTTTTCATTATTACACAAAAGAATAATATTTCGAAATCTCGAAGTCAGACTTTAATGCCACTATCAGTCATTTTTCCAAACTCAAAATACCCATTTTGTGCCTTAATTGCTAGTGTTAGGTCAAATCAACACCTTATAGTACTCTCCTTGTGAAAAAAACAGACATAAAGCATTGTAAAGTGATCTTGAAGATACCTTTTATGACTTTTTATGTACTAATAAAAGTCGGAATCCGACATTTATAGTAAACAATGCATAAAAAGTCAATTCATTCTTGACAAAAACGGCTGGTTTTTTTCACTGATTGCTTCTGTTCTTTTGTGTGTGTTAAGGTAAGCCACTTACAGGGGTCTTTACTACAACCATTTCCAATACAACAGTGTAAAAAAAATGGACTTGATGAAAAATAGGGGGTGCGATTTGTTTACATTTTGAAAAAAATCGCTGATAGTGGCTTTAAATGTAAACCTAAACTTCCAAACAATGCATAAAAAATCATAATTTCTTTACAAATACGGCGTGTTAAGCTTAGCCACTTACAGGGGTCTTTACTACAACCATTTCCAATACAACAGTGTAAAAAAAATGGACTTGATGAAAAATAGGGGGTGCGATTCGTTTACATTTTGAAAAAAATCGCTGATAGTGGCTTTAAATGTAAACCTAAACTTCCAACAATGAATTTGTTGTAGTTATTATAACAGAAGCATTGTTGCATATATAATTGAGGATCTGCACAACTGCATAGATACCTGATGGGCTACAAAGAGCCACAGAATAAGATATGTACATGGAAAGATGCTCTTACTTTGTGAATAGCAACCTTGTTCCAAAGCACTAGATTTTGCATGTATACTACACAGTACCTCCAGTACAGAATACCCATGTACACCATGAGTGAGAATCTGACAGTGTACATTATTGTTAAGTAATCAACCCATAAGAGGTTTTTAAATAACGTCACAATTTCATACAACTCGCAACATAATAACCCTAAAATAACTCTAAATTTTGCATACTATAAAACAAGAACATTACATTTCAAGCAGACTTATAGACTTTCAAATGCACAACATAAGTGACAATTACAGAAATTAAAACCATGGAAAAGAAGTGCTTGTTGCAAAGCCACCTCATTACAAGCCACTAACAACCATTTTACATTTAAAGGGGGCAGCCTGATCATGATCCATTTCTTCCAATGGCCTAGACTATCATTTGAGAGCAAATTGAAGAAACTTCATATTTTGTGAAAATGTGCCAGTGCCGCTTTAAATTGGACCAGCTGTTTTGACAGTACAAGCAAAAATGTGTACCAAATGGGCCATAGGAGAATATGCATAAGCTAGTGCACATGTCATTTAAGTGTCACCAGATACTTTAACACTGACATTTTTGTTTTCAATTCACTTTTACACCATTATACACTATTATGTCATATACATGTTAGGGATTAAGAAAGCCCAATTTCAGAAGCAGGAGGAAACCGGTGTACCCGGAGAAAACCTGCGAGCCCCTGCGAGGCCGAGTATGGACTGGAAACTAAACACACTTGAAATTGCAGGCCTGACTGAGGGTTGAACCTGGACCACAGAGGCCAGAGCGCCGCTAGACCCATTGTGCCCCCATTTGGGGATGTTTTTGTTCGAAAGGAAACAATTCCCGGCCCCTAAATTTTACTGGGGTAATAAGAAAAATATCAACTGGATTCTTTTACCAAAATCTCAATTTTGATGGGGTGGGAGGGAGGAATGACAATGTTGTTGATCAGGTTACCCACCTTTTAAATGCCAACAAACAACAAGACATAACGTAAATAAAATACCAACATGAATTGCGGCCTGCTAAGTATCACTATCTTTGAACTCTTCTTAGAGGTATTGAAAGCTATATTGATTAAATAAAAAATAAATATATTTTCTTTACAATATTCATTATTATATAGATACAAAGATGTAGTACATGTTGAGTAACAATTTGGAAGGGCACTTCACAATAATACAAGACTAGCACAGAGACAATATTTCAACAAACCAAGCATGGTTCGTTCATCATGAACATCCATAAAGAGAAGTCTTGACACAGATTTAAAAATACTGCAAATAAACTTGCATTATCCCCCTGGCAAGATGGCAGTCTGGAATTACGGCGGTCCAGTAAGTACGTAATTCCTGTTTCTAAAATTGAAAAAAAAAGTTGGCGCCAGTGCTTGAAAATTCTCAAGACTGGAATAATACCGAAAGGCATTGTGGAAAAAATGGATTCGCCCGTAGAGATTGCGTGTTAACTTTTCCGTGTCTGCGAGTACCGAAGTACCCGACAAAAACGTTCAATTTTCTTGCTAGGTTCTATAGGTTCAGACCCAATTATGATACATTTAAAACAAACATAGTAACGGACCCTCTGATGCCAAAACTTCCATAGAACCCCTTCGTTTTCCGGAGATATTTGAGATTTACTTTCATTTTACACACATTCTCTATGACGGACTGATAATGTTAATCTCTCGCGCAGTACCAATTTAGATAATATCTTTCGCAGTCTGTGACACAGACTACACACTTTCCGGACCGCCGTAGTCTGGAATAGGAGCTCAGATGACCTTTGACCTTGGTCCATGACCTTTGACATCATCCACACATGAAGGAACCCCTATTTGCAACTTAACCACAAGTCAGGTGTAAATTGGACTTAAACTTTTTGAAGGAGACGTGAAAAACCCAACTAAACTGGAACATGCAAACACAAAATGACCTCAGATGACCTTTGACCTCGGTGACCTTTGACATCATGCACATATGAAAGAACCCGTACTGCACCTTAACCCCAAGTCTGGTTTAAATCGGACTTAAACTTTTTGAAGGAGTTGTGAAAAACTAGCATACATACACATACAGACATGCGCGCTATCGCAAAATCCCCCTACTGCTTTTCAAGCCAGGGGGTAAAAACCAGAGAACCAGTGGTTTAGAAACCCATAAACTATGTCGGCTAAAAATTATACAGTCAAAATCTGTTAGACAAATAGAACACAGGAGTTTAATATTAGGGTAAATCTATGCATGTCATAAGAGTTCTGGTCCATTGGTTCTTTTGACCTGGAAGCATAAATAGGTCAACACATGAGAAATAATCAACTTTAACATTTCAATAAAATGGGGTTTAATGTCACACAAGGGTCCATGATTTAAAATTCTTGAAGATCCCAAAGGAACTACCACACAAGGATCCATCAGTCCCAACTTATATTAAAGCAATTTAAGCATACTTAGGTCAAAGGTAAAAAGTATGTAGTAGTTAGAGGTGCTTGTTCTGATTTATATTATGTTTTCTACTTGATATATGAGCCTGGTACTTGCACATACATCCCCATCAAGTACCGTGGGAAACACACCTGAGGTTTTGATGGTAGAAGCAATAATGCGCATTGCAAAGCCCTATTTCAATACTGTGAGAATATTGATGTTTAACCATAAATTCGGCAGTTTTTTGTATATATCTTGGCAATGAAATGGATTTGAGGGCTCAAATTTCCGGACGACAATGTGAAAAATACGGCCTTTCATCTGATATCAATATCGATACTACTTCCAGTCAAATCAGGGGGGTCCCAAAGACGATGGGAACATGCACCTTTAATAGGTCATTTCATGTGATAGACACCGACTTTTCAAGAAACCTAGGCCAGATTTTCCCAATAAATCTGGACAAAAATCCAAACACTACCATCTTACCCCTGCTATTTGCAAAATTATGTTACTCCCCTATGAACTTTTTTTGCACTTTTTTTACCCTGTTCTGTATTCTTCCCTCTAGCAAAAGAAATTTGGCATAAATATGACCCAATTTGTCACTCACATAGGGATTCACACTGGTAAATAACATGAGAAACAGAGGCAAGTCCAGTCCCCTCTGCAAATGACAGTGTTTTTTTACCAGTTTCTAAGTGTGCCTTAAAAACTGAAAGAAATGGTGAGACCTGGTTTGAAAATCATGGTTACTAATATTAAGTATAAAATCTGTAAAATCTGTTGGCATTGATACTTTTATTTGGATCTGACCTACCAATATTAACCATATTCTTACTGGGAACACCCGATTGAAAAAGTGACTGACCTCCCGGGTCCACGGTGCATGCTAGTCTTCACGGTCCAGAAGCTCAAAAAAATATTAAAAAAACAGGAATAATTTGGATTTACTTTCATTTTACACACATTCTCTATGACGGACTGATAATGTTAATCTCTCGCGCAGTACCAATTTAGATAATATCTTTCGCAGTCTGTGACACAGACTACACACTTTCCGGACCGCCGTAGTCTGGAATAGGAGCTCAGATGACCTTTGACCTTGGTCCATGACCTTTGACATCATCCACACATGAAGGAACCCCTATTTGCAACTTAACCACAAGTCAGGTGTAAATTGGACTTAAACTTTTTGAAGGAGACGTGAAAAACCCAACTAAACTGGAACATGCAAACACAAAATGACCTCAGATGACCTTTGACCTCGGTGACCTTTGACATCATGCACATATGAAAGAACCCGTACTGCACCTTAACCCCAAGTCTGGTTTAAATCGGACTTAAACTTTTTGAAGGAGTTGTGAAAAACTAGCATACATACACATACAGACATGCGCGCTATCGCAAAATCCCCCTACTGCTTTTCAAGCCAGGGGGTAAAAACCAGAGAACCAGTGGTTTAGAAACCCATAAACTATGTCGGCTAAAAATTATACAGTCAAAATCTGTTAGACAAATAGAACACAGGAGTTTAATATTAGGGTAAATCTATGCATGTCATAAGAGTTCTGGTCCATTGGTTCTTTTGACCTGGAAGCATAAATAGGTCAACACATGAGAAATAATCAACTTTAACATTTCAATAAAATGGGGTTTAATGTCACACAAGGGTCCATGATTTAAAATTCTTGAAGATCCCAAAGGAACTACCACACAAGGATCCATCAGTCCCAACTTATATTAAAGCAATTTAAGCATACTTAGGTCAAAGGTAAAAAGTATGTAGTAGTTAGAGGTGCTTGTTCTGATTTATATTATGTTTTCTACTTGATATATGAGCCTGGTACTTGCACATACATCCCCATCAAGTACCGTGGGAAACACACCTGAGGTTTTGATGGTAGAAGCAATAATGCGCATTGCAAAGCCCTATTTCAATACTGTGAGAATATTGATGTTTAACCATAAATTCGGCAGTTTTTTGTATATATCTTGGCAATGAAATGGATTTGAGGGCTCAAATTTCCGGACGACAATGTGAAAAATACGGCCTTTCATCTGATATCAATATCGATACTACTTCCAGTCAAATCAGGGGGGTCCCAAAGACGATGGGAACATGCACCTTTAATAGGTCATTTCATGTGATAGACACCGACTTTTCAAGAAACCTAGGCCAGATTTTCCCAATAAATCTGGACAAAAATCCAAACACTACCATCTTACCCCTGCTATTTGCAAAATTATGTTACTCCCCTATGAACTTTTTTTGCACTTTTTTTACCCTGTTCTGTATTCTTCCCTCTAGCAAAAGAAATTTGGCATAAATATGACCCAATTTGTCACTCACATAGGGATTCACACTGGTAAATAACATGAGAAACAGAGGCAAGTCCAGTCCCCTCTGCAAATGACAGTGTTTTTTTACCAGTTTCTAAGTGTGCCTTAAAAACTGAAAGAAATGGTGAGACCTGGTTTGAAAATCATGGTTACTAATATTAAGTATAAAATCTGTAAAATCTGTTGGCATTGATACTTTTATTTGGATCTGACCTACCAATATTAACCATATTCTTACTGGGAACACCCGATTGAAAAAGTGACTGACCTCCCGGGTCCACGGTGCATGCTAGTCTTCACGGTCCAGAAGCTCAAAAAAATATTAAAAAAACAGGAATAATTTGGATTTAATTTGGTTTTACTACTTTTACTACTACTGTAACTACCCTAATCTCATGACTGATCAGGTAGGAGATATGATGATCTTCAAGCAGAGTGTTAGCTTTAAGGTCTGAGATTTTCCATTGCGGTCACCTCGCCCATTTTGTCCAGGAACGAATGGGACTTGTATTTACCGGTATGAAACCTTAGGTTTGTATTTCCCCACACATTTGCATATTCTTACAGCAGGGTTTTTACATCTAAAGTGAAAAGGCTACCAGTTGGTTTCACATGAGCAATTTTTAATTAAAAAGGCTCATTTTTAATCAAAATTTAATTAATATAACTGTCCAAAGGCACTTGTTTTGAAAAAAATAAAGGTTACACCGATCCTTCTGCAGCAAGACAGTACTTAATTTATCATTTGAAACATGATTGACTTCCTTTTAAAAATACTCATTGTAACAAACCTCAAAAGATTGATGATTGAATAGGTTGATAATTTTCAATGTAACAAACCTTAAAAGATTGATATGTAACAAACCTTAAAAGATTGATAATTGAATAGGTTGATAATTTTCAATGTAACAAACCTTAAAAGATTGATATGTAACAAACCTTAAAAGATTGATAATTGAATAGGTTGATAATTTTCAGTGTAATAAACCTTAAAAATTGATAATTGAATAGGTTGATAACGTTCAATGTAGCAAACCTTAAAAGATTCCGTATTGAATAAGTTTCTAGTCAACAATATAAATTATTTATATATTAGTACTACAAATATAATAAATCAAAGGCAAGATTTCTTTTAACTTGCAAATACAGAGGTTCCAGTCACAAAATATTTCTTTCTTGGACACTAAAAATCTTTATCCATGATTCTCAGACCAATTAATGCTATCAACATGATTATTGCTTTTAAATATTATCAGTACTGTCAAAATTGCTAGAAATTTCACTTGATTTTTTTTTAAATACCTGGAGTTGTCCAATCTCTCTACATTTAATTATAAAATTTGAAATTTACAGTGGGAGAAGGATAAATGTGATGTCAAAAGTTATCACACAGGTACATT
>JAMKCH010055624.1:0-51483 GCA_023653785.1 Ophioderma brevispina | reverse complement strand
CCAAGTCTGGGACTGTCCTGTACAGTCTTCTGCAGTTTTGCGTGGTCGGGAGCACGTGGCAACCCGCCACGATTTTTTCTTGCAGCTTAAAAAAATTGTGGCGGGTTTTGGAATCGGGAAGGTCGGCTTGAACACATGAGCGGTTTGGAAGCGGTAGCCGGTGAGTTGGTACGCATCATGAGTAGTTGTGTGCAGTTGGAAAGTGGTCGGCAATGAGTCTGCTCCAAGAAAATGCAAGCCAACTGGACATGTTGAATCAGCGACTAAACTCGGCGACTACAGAAGATAAGTCGCCGACTTGCAGTCTTGACAGCAACTTGTGCTGTCGTGTAAAGGTCTGCGACTGATTGAGAACTGAACAAGTGACATGCTTGATCGCCTCCTGCTCGGCGATTGAGCATCTCTTGTCTTGTAATTTGAACAAGACTGCAGCCGATTTTGAAAGAAATGTAGTCTTGTGTAGTTGGGAAGAGGTTGGGTCGCGTCGCGGTTGTCTTCATGTGACGGGACCTTTCTTGGCGTCAACAACTCGGCGACCAATCGACGAGCAGTCTTGACAGCGACATGTTACAACTTGTGCCGTCGTTTCAAGGTCGGCGACTAATCGGGGACAGCACAAGTGGCGTCGCCAATTAAACATGCTGGATCTTGTTGATCCATGATGCTGTCGCCTACTGCTCGGCGTTTCAGCATCCCTTGTCTCGTTGACGACGGGGATAGTCGCAGACTAATCATCCCTGGTCGGGATAAAAATTGTAAATTTTGTTTGTAAAGTTTGAACAAGACTGTAGCCGATTTTGAAAAAAATGCGGTCTGGTGTAGTCGGGAAGTGGTTGGGTCGGGAGCTGTCTTCTGTGTGACTATACCTTTACCTATTTGCATATTAGTCCAGGCTACAGACCATGTGACCTTGAAATATATATAATGAAATATATATAATGTTTTTCAACAGTTTCTAGACCAGTTTTACCTGCTGAATCTGAATCCGATGGATGCCAGACGAAAAACGAGCATTTTCAAAGAAACGCAAAAATTCAAAATGGCCACCAAAACACTAAAAACTCATATGTTAATTACTCAAAAGTTGTAATTTTTTGGCCTGTCGGGTCAAAACACCCATTGTGACCAATTAAAGTAAGATTCATTAACCGCCTAATTATTAGATTTAATATGGCCGCCAATACAACAAAGCATCTGATATTTATCTACTTTTGACCGTAGAATGGTAACTTGGTATATATATATCAATGCTTTAGCAATCAATATATTGATAGAAACCATTAGGAATAGCTTTCAACAATTTGATAATCAATCAAATCAATAAACAATTCAAGATGGCTCCAAAATGGCAAAATTCATTACTACATATATCCAAGAGCTGCCATGTTTGTGTATATCACTATAACTCATTCAGAGCCATTTAAATATCATAACATAATCAAAGTGATTGATATCTGCAAGATGGAGTCCTAGATAGGCGTTCAATATGGTTGCAAATGTCAATCAGTAAAGGTCAGTAATTCATTCACGCTGTAGGCTAAAGACATATATTTTGTGGTTTTTAGTTATATTATCACTTCCAAAAATCCCAGTAAGGCTATCTTAAGTCTTTGGGTCGTTATTCATCAAATATCCCGATATGGATGCCAATGGACGCCCAAAACCTGCAAAAAACAAAGAAACATATATCTCTAGACTATTGGTGATCGGATTTTTCGCCGCTTAGTAAATGCAATTTCCAGCCATATTGGATACCCATCTTGGATGGCATCTTACATGCATTGATTCCTCTGATTACCTAATGACGTGTACATTGACATTGATCTGATTGACTTACAGGGATATACACAAAAATTGCAGTAGTAGGTTAGACACAACTATCAATTATAATAGCTATATTAGAGTATCGGAAGCCATCTTGGATCCTATAATGAAGGAATTTATAATCACATTTTTAAAAAAATATTTCTTATGGTTTTAATTAATTTCTTGACTGCCAAAACACCAGGATAGATACCAAATTACCAACCTGCAGTCAAAAGTAGTTCACGATCAGACACTTTATTGTATTGACGGCCATATTGAATTCATTGGTTACGTGGTTACAGAATCATATGTTAATTGGTCATAATGAATGTTTTAATGAGACAGGCTGAAAAATTACAACTTTTGAGTGAACAAGAGATGAATAATTTGTGTTTTGGTGGCCATTTTGATTTTTTGCATTTCTACAAAAATGCTCAAAGTCGCTCGTCTGGCATCCATCGGATTCAGAATCAGCACAAAAAACTGGTCTAGAAACTGTTGAAAAACATTACATATCTAATAAAACAAGGTTGATATTAGTTATCAATGAATCTGTAGCCTGGACTATATATCAAGGAATCTACAGCAGCTGTCAATGTAACTACTGCATCTATCATGGTATATGCTGCAGCTATTGTGATATATATACTACAGATATTAAGGTATTTTAGCAGATATCGGGTTGTTTATATACATCAAGAGTTCCCTGAATGACATTGGTTTAACATGATCTTCTTCTTTGTGTATCCACAAGTCATTGGTAATGGCTTGTGGTGGTGTCAGGATTTATTCAGCTGTATGAGTAAGAAGCTGATCCGGGGGCCGTGTGTACCCATGATATGGACGCTCCTAACATGGCCCGATCAACATAATCAAATATGTGATGTGATCTGGGAAACCCGTCGCATGTCGCACAGGACAATTTTTGAAAAAATAAAGAAAATACCTTAAAATCTGGTATGTTGTACTTTATTTTTTGTCAGATTGTATAAGGCTTAACTTTTGATATGTGTATCATAGATGAAAGAAGTAAAAAGTTATGGAAACTTTATATTTCAAACTTTGCAATGATAGTCAAAACTCAAAATATAAATTTTCCACCATGTGGCGGGTTTTCCCAGATCGCATCACATATATGGAAGTGGAAGGTGTCTAATTTGGAATGCTTTCACCTCTGAAATTACAATCCAGCTTTTAACAAATTAGATGAACAAGGTATTATTCTGATGAACACTGTCTTAGTTCAAGGTATTCACCTTTGAAAAAAAAACATTTCCTGATTAAAACTTAAAAGGCACTATCAGTGATTTGCTAAATCATAAAATCGAAAAATCATCAAAAATCAGATCTTTGCATGTCTGTAACAAGTATGAGTACCCTAACATACCCTGCAAATGATAAGACCAGGAGCAACCTAATAAGCACAGAATACGATATTTTAGTCATCACTGTCCGCACGGACACTTACTACAACACATAATTCAATGGAAAGTCATCTCTTTGAAGACTGCCGTTTTCACCCTTTTCTGGCAATTCTTCAGTGGGAAAAAATAACTTACGAGAATTATACACACTTATCTTTCAGTTTTAAAGAGACACTGGCACATTTGAAAAATAGTGCACCCTCAAGATTTTTCAAAATCGATATTTTTGCATGGTTATAAGGCTTTTATATACAAAACCCTCACCCGAAATGATTAAGACCAAATCAGCTTCCTTATGGGTAAACAGAACGATTTTATAATTTAACGTCGCCGGCGACGTTAAATTCAGCAGACGACGAAAATGGCTTTTTAACACAAGAACACGCACGCCATATACATGTTTCCCACACTATGCACACTGTTTGATCGGTCTATAACCTTTGTGGTTTTAATATACGAGTAAAAAATATTCATGTAATATACACATTTGTTGATTAAAGTTATGGAAAACTTAAAAGTTGGCCTACAAATTACCTGGATGTCTTTATCCTCATATCAATGTCCCTATCTGTTTTGGGGTATGTTATTTTTATGTGTAAAATATATCTCTGTTCTTCCAATGGCCTAGACTATCATTTGAGAGCAAACTGAAGAAATTTCATATTTTGTGAAAATGTGCCAGTGCCGCTTTAAGCTATTACTGCAAATTTCAAATATTTTAACTCTTTTGGATTAATCACTGATAGTGTCTTTAACACAGCATATTCAAAGGTTACATAGACTACTTCTACTGTAGGAGACTACATTTTGATAACAACAATCAAAGTGACTTACTTGGAGCTGGAGTCAATTTGAGGAGTTCAATAATGGAACGTCAACAACCCCTGCTACACCCAGCAATATGCCTTGAGAGAGCTTCATATATTTTAAGAACATTTACAAACTATTGTGGTTCACTTGAATATACAACCACCCTGTGCATCCAATAAATTTTGAAGGACATCCAGTGATTATGGACTGAATTAGTCCGCAACATGCTTTACCCAAGAGTTGATCTACGAAGCTTTACATAGAATTTTTTTTATTCCTTTACTCTCACTGTTGAAAGTTTCTTTTATCATGACAAAACTAGAGCAAAAAAATGGACAGCAGTCCCAAATAGGTCGGCCGATATGTGATCAAAGAAAACAGAGCATCTGATGAACACTAATGACCCCGATGACCTTTGACATTCCAAACTGTTAGCTCACATAAGGCCCCTTGTCTCAATGTATAAGAAAGACCAAGACAAACTGATCATCACTGCCCCTAAAAAAGCTAGAGTAACTTGAAAAAGTGCCCACCAAAAGGTGTATATAAGCAATATAATGACCTTAAATGATATTGAATTACCTTTTACTTTCCTCATCTGTACCTCACAATAAAACCTCTTTTCTTAATGTATAAGCATATCATGATGAACTTGATCCATCACTGCACTAAAAACTACACTAAACTGAAAGTGTCAACAAAAGGTGCACTAGAGCAATATAATGACCCAAGTGACCCCTGAATGACTCTTTGATCTCCTCCCTGTTACCATATAAGATCCCTTTTCTCAATGTATAAGTATACTAAATATGAACCAGATCCATTGCTGCACAACAAGCTACAGTAAGTTGAAAAAGGGCCATTCTCGGTTAACGGTCAAGTTGGTCTCCAAAATGGAGAATATAACATAAGGAATTCCTGAAAATCATTGAATACTTGTAAACTTAATTTCTCAGAACACGGAACAATGCAATGGTGATCTTAAAATATTCCGATTTTTTAGTATATTGCCTAACTTTAACACTTAAGTAACGTATATGTCGTAACGTATCTGTCGGCCTTTTTCTTAGTCGTGCTGTTCTGGATGAAGGAGTCTTCACCGACCTAGTCTCCTATACGTATCAGTATTACCTTCATACTAAAGCATGGTGTTGGTATTCGACTTTATGTATTACGATTTTTGCAGACGTAGGCGGAGGGCGTACGTATCTGTCGCATCATAAACGTAACAGGAGGGATTTCTTTCATTACTAAGGGCTGGAAATTGTTACGTTGACACCAGATTTTTATGCAAAACATGTATGATATAACATTGACATCTTCCCGATTATCACATATTGAAACATAGGTATTCAGTTATTTTTAGCAATTTTGTATCCATTCGAATTATCGAACTTATCTGTTTGCAATATTGGCGACATTCTCTCAAAGAACTCTTGCGAAACTTTAATAATCCAATTATATGTTTTAAACTTAACAATTAGTAGCATAATAGAGGCTGCATAAAAATGCAATGCAATCTGTGATATGCTCTCTTGTGTAACGGCAGGGAACCATTTTAAAGAACGGATTTGGCTGGCTAACTTGCGAAAAGGAAGAATTATGCATCTTTACCTTATTGCTTGATACTTCTTATCTGGTTACAACATCTAGTCCCGATCATTTTGAAAACTAACTCCTAAGTATAATTTTTTCATAAACATTCATTCTAAAGGCCAAAAACAAGCTTTAAAAAATAACTGTGTGCATGACTGTTAGCGACACTAATAACGACTTTTTGAACACTTTATCGGAGAATGGACATAAGTGTCAACCAAAGCATGTATACTATTGTGTTTGACACACACAGTGGACCACGATGACACATGAGTCCTTTGACATAGGTACTTTCCAATTGGGCATCGGATGACCTATACTAGCAATAGCAACACAGTTTCTTTTTTATGAAATTATTGTAAGAAAACATTTTCCTTGAAAATCTTGTTTTTAACACAAATCTCTTGGAGAGTGGGTAATAAAGCGGCACATAACATACCATCAGGACCTTTGTATGTTTATATGGCAAGATTTCTTGGATTTTCCCATTTTTCCAGGGTGGTAGCTTGTATGCCCCTACTTGTTGCAACATGTGGCCACTACTAATTCAAAGTCCTCTATTAAAGAGACACAGTTCAACCCCAAACATAGGTAAAACATGGGAGAGGGTCGGGCTATTCGAGAACCACCTTGTCACATTTTTTTAAATCTGTCGATTTGGACCCACACTGGTTTTACCACCTTGGACCCCACCTTCTCAAAGACGTATGCAACCTGTCTTTGCCCCTGCTAAACCAACACAAGAAATTAACTTTCCAACAATTTGATGAAGGAGAATCCTGTACAGCCCTCCTTTTTCCACTTAGTAATTGTTGTGGAAGGGGTTAATATTAATCTATACCTTTACAAAGTACCACAAATTACTACATAGGGAAAGTTTCCTTTGAACATACAAAATGCTTGTACCCCCCACAACAAATTTGGCTCCAAATGTTGAGAATATTTACGTCTTTCACATGCATTAATTTACATTTTAAGTTTTATAGGGAAAAAATATGAATTCTGTGCGACTTAAAGACACTATCATTGGATTTGCTAAATCAGCAAATCGCAAAAATCCTCAAAAATATATTTTAAGCATGTACGTACAAGTACAGGTATCCTAAAACATACCCTGCAAGTAGTAAGAACCCGATCAACCTAATAAGGACAGATCAGAGAATTTTAGTCATTACTGTCCGACGGACCACGTACTTCAAACACGTAATTGATGGGAATCGTATCTGGGAACACTGCCGTTTCCTTCCTTTTCTTCCTTCTACAGCTAGAAAAGGTAACTTATGAGGAATTCCTAACAGACTTATCCTTCACTTGAGGCTATCCTCAAATTTCAATATTTTTCAAATCACGATATTAATCTTTAAGACGCAGTCCATAGATGTCATCCAAACAAACACACCACAGACACATAAATCATGCCGACATAGGTCTTTTCGATCGCATCAGGTGACCTAAAAACACCCCTAGAATGATACTCATCAGGTTTTTTGTTGAACACTGGCTGTGATACCGTTGTCATCAGTTGCAAAGCCCTATGGATAAATGACAAGTATGGGGAATAGTGTTAATACACAAATATGATGCAACAATATCGTATTGGGGCACATGCTTCTGAATCCTTTCGAGCAAGAATTGTAACTCTGTGGTTTAGTGATGTAATTTAGAATGGATCTACAAGAATGAGTTTCAAGGCTAAGAATTGTAACTCTGGGGGTTTAGTGATGTACTTAGAATGATCTACAAGAATGAGTTTCAAGGCTAAGGAATGTAACTCTATGGTTTAGTGATGTATTTAGCATGGATCTACAAGAATGAGTTTCAAGGCTAAGAATTGTAACTCTGGGTTTAGTGATGTATTTAATGGATCTACAAGAATGAGTTCAAGGCTAAGAATTGTACACTCTGTGGTTTAGTGAGTAGTTAGATGGTCTACAGGAATGAGTTTCAAGGCTAAGTGAAGGTATGATGAATTATAGTTATGTTTTGTTATTCATGTAGTGCATTTGAGAATGAGAAATGTAGTTCAAGCAGCACTGACCCAAAAGTTGTATGGACATAAACAGTATATCCTTGTACATAAAGAGTATAGCCTTAAAATTATCATAATATTGATACAGATTTATTTACTTCGTGGCAATATGAATTTACAAGTTGTGTGTGTGTTTGGAGTCTGGGTTATTTTTTTATTATAGCGTCTGGTTTCAAATGTGGAACAGGGGTTATATACTATGAACCCAGGGGTTGATTAATGAATTATTAACACTAATTAGCGTGTTGTAAAACAAAAAAGGACCTGCGTCTTGAATCATTTGGAGGAAACTTCTAATTTTTTTGTTCTTGGTTACGTGCTCCTTCAACATCCATGAAGTGTTGATGATTGAAAATGCGTTAGAATAGAATTGTGTATAAAGTCATTACTAACGGTGATCAGAAAATGGTCAGATGATGATTTAGACCAATCTAAAGGCCTTATATTAGGGTTTACACTTTATGGTACCAAAAGTCTTATTTAGACAAGTGAATACAATAAAGAATGACAAAGCTTTAAACAGACCACAAAACTTATGCAAGTCCGAACAAAGGTGCACCTCCAAACAGATTTTGGATGCAAACCCATACAAGCACCAGAAGTCATCTGGTTTCAGGGATGAGTTTTGTTGTTAGAGTAGATTAATGACATTGACATCCCATCCAGACACCCACCCAATAGGATGGACATCCACACATCCACCCAACAGAGGACATCCCAGACCTCCACCAAAAGGATGGACATTCAGACATATCACCCAACAGGATGGAGCATCCCAGAATCACCCAAACAGGATGGACATATCAGCCATCCACCCAACGGCATGACATCCCAGATCCACCAACAAGAAAGAATGGACATCTCCGACATCCACCCAACAGGATGCGACTCTCAGCATCCACCCAACAGGTAAAGATCCCATGACACCATCCAACAGGATGGACATCCCAGACATCTACCCAACAGGATGGACATTCCAGACATCTACCCAACAGGATGGACATCCTAGACATCCAGCCAACAGGATGGACATCCTACACATCTGGACAGCAGAATACCCACTCGTGTGGGGACAAAAATTCTGTAAGGAGTGTTTTACAGATGTATATGAAGAGCATTAAATTCAGTGTTTTATGCTCTCAATGAGCATATATGTATGATATTATTAATCTTTCCCGGAGATAGGCAAGCGCACAGCCAAGTGTTGAAAAAAACCCCATTGCACTTGGCCGGATATTCGAACCGGAGACCTCCGTATTACTAGTTCACGGCGCTTGAACCACTGAGCCACAAGACTGGGGTGGTAGAAGAGACGATGCATATCAAAAAAAAAATTTCCTATAGTTGTTAAGGTTCTGAAAGGTGTCCATCCGATTTCCTAGCGTAGAAGCCATCAGAACGCGTTTATAGTTACATATACAATTTATATTTGTTTGAAATTTGTAACTACTTAGTCTCACAGGTAGCAAGATGGGCTATTTATTAATCTTGCCCTGGAGATGGCCCGCGCACGGAAAAGTGTTTTTAGAGCGCCGTGACTAGTAATACGAGAGGTCGCCGGTGCGTTCGAAATCCGGCCAAGTGCATAGGGGTTTTTTCAACAATTGCGTGCGCTGCGCCATCTCCAGGGAAAGATTAATAACTACCCATTCCTTGTCTACCTGGGAGAACTAAGATAGTTAAAATTTCGAGCACTATATGAGTCACATGATCTCAAGGAAGTATAAATTTTAAATAATAATGTAATGCAGATAGGTCCAATGCATCGTCTGAATGGTTCAAGATATATTTTTCAGGCAAAGTTAGTTGATGACTTAGTAGGAAACAGAACCACCCTGAATAGAATTGTGATGTGTATCCTGAACACCTTGATGTAATATCGTTGTGATATCGGTGGTATGTGTAAGGTTTGATAAATGACAAACCCCTTCAATGCCATGGCTTGACTCAAAACCTATCTGTGTCATTATGGTGTGAGCGCATGCATGATATCGACGCTAATCAACAGAGTGACAACGTTGGTGTCACACAGGACTCCCATAGAATTCTCGCTTCCCAATCATCTGAAAATTCTCCAAAACTTTGCCACATGTTTAGCTATATTCAATTTCTTTGTTTTGTCTATTAAAAATGACCAAATCAGTATTGATGTTGCATTTGAAGCTCATTTGTACCATACGCTTCAATTCAAAATGGCAGAAGAACAAATTTCGTCAGCAACTCAACAGGAATCAAAGCATTACTTTCTACTTTTTTATTTTTTTTTTCTAAAATTTCCCGTTCTGGAAAATCAACAAGTGATTTCATATAATTTCCAGAAGCTATTTTGTGTCCTTGGCTTATTAGTAAATCCTGGTGCACACAATAATATTAATCTAATACTACTACTACTACAACTAAGAATAACAATAATATTAAAAATTGATTAATTCTAACAACTTGGCAATTCGTTGGATCGTTAGTCTGGAATATCACAAATTTGCCAATACCTCTATACAGAAACCCAACAATTGTCATCAACAATTTCTTAACTACAAACTGCCAAACACATTTATAGAATACTCTCATAGCTAAGGCCAAAGATTAAGAAGAGGTTTTTAATTTTTCAAGGTTGGACGTACAAAGATTGGTTAGACATAAAGGTTGGTATTTGGGTTGAGTGATCAGGCATGATTTAGATTTATATGTCAAGGCTGGCTGATGAAGCTAAAATAAAATAAGAGTATTCTATATTTATTCCAAACTGACAAATTCTTACAATTCCAGACTCCGCTCCTCTATCTTTTTCCTCGCACCCTCCTCCCCTTCTTCTTCACCCTTGTTTATCCGTAGACCTTCCTCTCTTTCCCATCCTATTTCCTGCTCTACCTTTTGTTTTTTTTTTTTTTTTGTGGTCAACAATCAAAAGTGCATGTCAAAAAGGTTGGGGCTATATTATCGACCACATCTTTTGACTATTACTATTGGTTTAATTCAACTTTTTGTTAGTGGGGAAGTGTAATGATTGATAGGTTCAATTTCATATATGCGGGCTCGTGCAGATTGTTAGATTGTAGATTATTTAAAAATCCTTTTTGTATAAGTATTCATGTAGCATCCACTTGTGTTGTATTATTGTATCTGTATATCTATGATATATATATATATGATATATATATATAATAGATTATATGTGTATTGTATGCCTCTATGTGTTGCATGTGTGTGTTTGCGGTTGTACCTGTGTATGCACCTAGTGTGTATGTATGTGTTGCACATGTATGCACATGTGCACTGTGGTACAGTCTATACATATCTGTGTAACCTTCCAAACCTTCCAACGTAGCAATATCATAGCAAATATAAGTTATCAGAGTAAAGAAACATCAATAATGAGTTGTTTCCATACTGGTAATACAAGGTGAGTCAAAATTCAAATGCAACCCATTTTTTCTAAAACCACATTGAATGTGCAATCAATTGTTCAAAGTCCACCACTTTGGTGTTTGTCAACAATGAACAACTGTACTTTTTGTTAGAGATTTGGGATACAATTCACGGTTGTCTGCATGCTTTCTGCCTGTGTCAAAAGTTATCCCACCATAAAAAAAAATGCCAAAAAAGTGGGAAGCTTGCAACATTTGAGCAAGTTTCAGTTTCAGTTTATTTTTACCTTTGAATCAGCATTATATTAATAGAAAAAAAGGTTACATCGAAGGCAATACCAAATAAATGGTGGGAACCAAACAGAGAATAGCTCAGGGAAATTGGTCACCCTTACCTTCAATACAAAATACCGTAAATGACCTAATTACAAAGCAATCTTAGTCATGACAGGATGGGGTTTTTTTGAGGAACAAATTTCTCTCAATTTGCACTCTTGTCGGTGTTGAACAGTATGAGAAACTGTTGGAAGTTTATGGACACCAAGCAAAAATTACTGAGCATGCTCAAACTCATTTGAATGCACTTTTCATACTTTTCTCCAAATGTAGGCATAAACTTCATGATTTAGAATTGTGACAATTTGTGCGGGAAAAAGTGGATTTGTTGACTATACTCAACTGCTGTCTGAAAGGACTTATGCATGCTAGATATTTTGGGCTCCATTTTTTGTACTCATACTGTATTTTGTAGATATAGAATAGTATTCCACCATGCACAGTTACTCTCTTAATTCTCTTCCCCTTCTCATTTCCTTTTGGTTTCTTCCCTCCCAACATCATCCTCTTTTCACTCTTTCTCTCTTGATAAACAACAATTAAAACGTTTTTGTGCTCGTACAAAAAAACCCAAAAATATAGATTACGATATCACAATGATTATCCTTTACAACTCACATTAATTGCTTAGACCATGACAATGTTACTGTTACATGACCGGTATCTGCATATAGACCCTGCATCTTTTTATATCAAATCAAACACACTAGTTCCCTTCCTTTTAGTGACACAATCATTGTACAAATCAACAGCAATATTTTATCATCAATAAAACTAGGTGTGTTTGTATTTCTTCAATGTTTCTTGCTGTCCAATTTATCAACTTTGAATGGCTTATCATACCTAGAATGATCATTATTATCTTAGGGGAGGATTGGTAACTATACTTCGTTTATTTTAAAATGAATCAAAACAAAAACAAAGAAAAATAGATAATTATATATAATTAAGCAAAGATAATTAAAATAGAGAAATATTTACATTTTACCATTTTTTTTTTGTATCCCTACAAACCTTCTGCTTCTTGACCAATGAGCCGGAATACACCGTTACCATGGTTACACTGTGTAATAAATAAGGCACTGTGGTGTTTTCTGTCTGCTAACATACTTTTAAAAATCTATAAAGATAGCCCCCAATTCAAAAATACTCTAAAGAAAAGTAACTGCACACGAGTAAAATCATAGCAAATTTGTCAAAATTCAGAGAACACAAACACCAAATATTCGGTCAAATTCTCGTTCTGAAAAATCAATCATGCAGTAGGTTGCATGTACACTGTCTTTTCTCAGAAGCATATTTTGACGTACAGAAATGTGCAAATAAAGAAACAATCAAACAAACAAACAAACCATTGAATCAAAAGACCTACATAAGAAAATGCAAAGTTTAACAAATTACTTAGAGAAAAACTCATGAGCAGAATGGACCAAAATATGGCATGCAGTTCTCGTGCAGATTGATAAAAACTTATTTGTCAAATATAAATAATGTAAACTTATAACATAATAATTATCCAATCTATCAGATAAGCATGCACATGTTCATGTTTTTAATATACATCTTGATAAATTGGGACAAGTTGAGGCCAGGAGTGTGTATGCAGTCAAAGCTGTGTGCAAAGTCTTGGAAAAGCGCTGATGTGAAAAAAAAGAGAATCAGTGTATAGTACATGCAATTCTAAACTTTGAAAAAGCTATTTGGCATCTTGGAACCATAAATTGTACTAGGATCCATTCAAATTAATAAGATATGTCATTTTAATTATTTATTAAAAACTCTCTCCATTCATTAATTATAATAAAAGTCATGACCAATGTGTTTCTAGATATCTTGTGATATATAAAATGTTGGGTCTTGTGTGCACTATGTGAGTTAAATCCTCTACAGAATTCAGTTCCTTTTTTCTTTCTACATTTTTAAACAGGGGAGATGCAGGAAAAATGGATACCATTGGGCTATCCCATTTTCTGGGATGTATACAGCATGTATCAATAAAAATATAGCGTTCACCGAACGCATGTATCGTCTGCCGTTGCAGTTTGTGAATGGGCCAAAGTTCAGACCGCATTCCATGATACTATCATGTTTATGCAACGCCCCCGATGGTGACCTCAACTCTAGGATCACCACCTACCAGAAATGGCCTATTCCTTTCTGTCGAGCCTGAACATAAGATATGTGTTTTGGGAAACTGGCCGGAAACATTTCGCTGGAATATGGCCCTCCCTGAGGAATAGCAACCCGACTTCTCCTTAATTCTAAGTTCCCTTTTCTCAACAAAACATGAAGGTAAACATCACCATCAATTTGGTTTTAAAAAGTATCCTGTAACAAATATTTGATAGTAAATTAATATGGCAGAGCTGATGATCCCATCCAGGTTGGGGGGGGGGGGGGGGGGGGGGAACTCAACTTTATTTTGTGGGTAGTGGAGGGTGTGCAGTGCAACCTTGGGCTTGAGAACTGATTTTCTCTCCTGAAAATAGGGTCTTCGAAACTTAATTTTTGAAAATTGCATGGACTTCGAATTTAATTTTGGGGCAAAATATAGATGATGTGACCTATGACGTCACTTGTTGACATTCAGGACGCCCTCTGTTGTTTTCTGGCAGGCAAAATATTACAGTAGTTTCTGTGACAGACCACATAAAATCTGGTTATAAATTACTTGCAGAATCTTTCCTGATCTAAATTGGTCACAAAATGCAGCTGGTAGCATTAGCTTAGTATGCTTGATAAGAAAGTTAGTATTATTTAATTCGAAACAAAAGTTACAGCAAAAAACAGAATTTCCCCATGCAAAGTATAGTTGCTTTTGCCTGCCAGTTTCTCTCTTACACCAACAGGGGGCGCCATAAACATAAACAAATGTCACATCATCTATAGATTATAGATCTGACAGAATACAACATTTCTGCAAATTTGGGGCTATGAAGCTAAAAATTTGAATAGTTTTGGGACAAGGTATATAGGGTCTTAAGAACAGAAGTATACTCAAACAGGGGGGTCTAAAGAACTGCAGAAGAGGTGCAAAACTGTGGGCCTTGACCACTGTACCCATCTGGGGATGAATTCAGTATTCTGCCACCACATCCTTCAACATGCAGTTTATTCTGTTGAGGCTGCCGAATTCATAGGGTGGTGGCAAAATACTAAATCCTTTCCTATATCTGTACTGCCATTTTATGTCAGTGCCCTCCCTTAAGAAGATACCTAGAAACAATTCTGTGCAACACATATTTAAAACGTCAACAGTTTTTAAAATAAAAATTAAACAGACTATTTCATTAATTTGAATGGATGGATTTTTACCACAACATTTGACACAAAGCGATTTGTTTTTTACTCTCATTGGTTAGCAAAGCGGATTAGTTGATTAGAAATGCTAAGCTTTGCTTTTTAACATTCATTTTTTTGGTACTTCAATCCAAACTGTTATTTGGATTGAATTTCGAATTGTGTTCTTTACTTTAACTTTGCACAGCACTATAAAGAACGTACTGTTGTTTTTGGCAGGATTGAACCTTTCTATCAAATATGTTCACATAAACAAATTTCATATCAATTTCATCCTGCATCTTTAAGTTCCATTTCACAGATCAATTACTACTGTTGCAATTTTAATTTTGTTTATTTACTCCCTTAAATTTCAAACTACCTAAAATTTTCAAACAAAGATGATTTATAGAAAAATGGAGCTATTTAAATTGAAAAATCTGCCAAAAAAAGTAAAAAGTAAACACCTCTAGCAATGAATGTTGAAGCAGTTAAGTGTTAATAAGCATGAAGAATGAGAAAATATTTTGCTTCCATAAGAAAAGACTTCTCTTTGCTTGTTATTTTAATAATTAATACCACCTAGGCATAATATTTATCAAATTTAGAAAATGGAGATGAGGCTGAGCTGCAAGTTAAGAGCTTTATCAACGATCCCTCCTTTTCATGCACTTTTGCTGCCGATTTCAAACCTGCCGGTAACCCAAAGATCGCTGATTACGTCTGCCATTTCAAAGTATAAGTGCAATGCATCATGGGTAAAAAGGCAGTTGTCATGCATGCATGTTCCAATCATTGGAGTGCTAGATAAATAAAATTGAGATAGACTTGGCCATTCATTTTCAAGACACAGCCCAGGTTGGGAGAGGGAAGGGAAGGGGCTGGGGGTGTATATCGACAACAAGCCAGGGGTTTGATTGGGAGGGGGCATCAAAATCAATACAGCCAAGACTTACCCCCTCCTTATGTTCATACCAACAGCACACGAGTATCAATCAAGAAAGTGAAATGAAATAGCAGTGAAGTTACATGTAAGAAAAAAAGTTAACACATAAATAAAATGTGCAAAAAAAATAATCATAATTTAAAAAAAAAATCATAAACTCCTTGGTGACACGTTCTATATAAATTTAGTGCATCTAGTGTGATTTGTCATTTTTTCCCGTTGGTGACCCAACTACTTGCTTAGGTGATACGGTTTTGCCTCCAACTGAGAACAATACTTCACTTATGCATATTCATTTCAAAATTCTTACAGTGCTCATAAAAACTATCACTTATATAATGCATTCATTCAGTGTGCTACTTAAGTTCCACTTGCCGTGATGTCGACTATTGTGCTGTGCAAACGTTTCAAATATGCAAATATTATGCAAATTTATACAAAAAATAAATATTCATTATCACATTCATCTGCACAGCAGATGGTGTGCATGTACCAGTATGAAATCTCAAATAAAAAAGTAACACTAGGTGCATTTTGATCAAAATGCAAATTCTACAATGTCACGTCATCATGATTTCAATCATTTCATCATTGTCATCTTCATCAATCAATCAAACAGTCATCCAAGTCATGTCATCTCCATTATCATGCACAATTATCTCAAAATGCACAAAATTCAAAAATCTCATCCGTTACATCATTTAATCAAATAAAAAAAAAACACTTCTGATATGGTGCCATAACTAAACAATAGTGCATCATTCTTAATTCTCAACTCAAAAACAATTAACTTTACTAGCAATCATATGCCATCGCCCTATAAATACTTGTGTGAAAGACCGACCATTCCCTTTGCACTAACTTGACCACCACTTCTCTCTTTAAAGCAATAAATTCATTCCAGCTTACACCAGAGCTGTTCCTTTACGCCGTTTTTTTCATTATTGATTGCACGTTAAAGGTGCATTTGTGATTCCAGCACCTTCTGTTTTATTGATGATTTTCACTAGAATCTGATTTAAGAAAAGTTATTCACAAAATTTGAGTTAGCCGACCTTGCGGTTTTGTGTTTGGAGCAAATGCTTGTTTTCCCCGGTCCCCTAGGCCCCCGTGCTGTCAATTTTCTGTCTTTTATGGACAAAAAATACAAATTGCGAATTTATTATCAGATACGACCGCATTTGCAGGTAAGATTACGTACACTTGGATTACTAAGGCTACTGTTCAGATGATATAAGGTAAGTCGGGGGACGCGAGGTTTGTGGATCAAAAATGCCCCTTTAAGCCATAGACGAACATGCCTTTATGTCTTGTCAACTGGGTTTTAACTCATATTAATCAAGCCTAGCGAAACTCTAGCTACATACTCTGTTCATCTAAAGATAGTCAGTGGCCTTGATTTTCTGAAATGTCAGCACCGGTACCTTTAAGCAATGGTCATGTACCATCTCAAAGTGAACACACTACAGTGCTTCTGGGTGAATGCTATGGTTTAGTGTAGTTTAACTAGTCCTTCTGAAATGTGCACTTTAATATTTTTTGAAGTCAAGTTCAATATTGTAATGAACAGACTATAGGTGAAGCACTGTGCTCTTGGTTCCTCAGGTTTATTCAAGTTGACTAAACCTTCTGAAAAATTCACTCAATATGTATGTTGTCACGGTTCATTTTATGTAACGAAAAACTATGACCGGGTGTTTAAAAATCCAATGTATCATCTTCAGTTTGAAACACAGAGGTGCTTGTAATCAGATGTACGGGGGTTTCATGCATTATCTCGTTCAGTAAGTTGAGGTAATTTTGTCGACACACAAATTGAGGAGTTTAATTCTAAAATTGACACAAAAACTCAAGTTGGTTTATCAAGTTTTTGCAAAGCAATTGATCACAGTCAAAAACTGAAATCTGACACAGAACTTTCACTTAACTTTATGCATGTAATCATTTGAAATAATATTCACAGTTATTCTTTTTTATAGCCAAATAATTTAGTATTTCACTTTCTAAAATGTTGCCTTTATAAAGCTTGCATTTTTAATGTTTTTTTTTTATTTAATCAAAAGTTATAATAATTATACCCCGTTCTGTTACAGATTTCTGTTTCTTTTCTACATAATATTGAATGCTGTATAACATGCGACACACTGCAAGCGTTGTTGTGTTGTATTTTGTTTTAAATGCTGCAAACACTTCAACAATACTTATAGCTGCATTTTCAGGAAGTGGGCTTTTACCAGGGGTTGGCTTTTACCAATGATGGCCACAAAAAGTTATTGGATAAAAATATTACCCATGAATTAGTTTCAAACTCAAATCTAAAAAAAAATGGGTTATAGTTCTGATCAACAAGGTAGACTGCTGATATTTGAATTATTAATGCACAAATTTTATTTTGTAATACATCAGTGGGCCTTTACTACAGGTGGATTTTTCACTATGGCGCATGCTTTTTCTGTAAGTGGTCTTTTACTATGGGTTGGTTTTTAAATAAGGGTTGTCTTTTTGGGTAGGCAGGCTTTTAGAATGGGCTGGCTTTAACTATAGGGTATTGATTTTTACTATGGATTAGCTTTTACTACACTCTAAAAACAGATTAGTCAGCGGGGAGCTCACAAAAATAATTTGTCAAATTTTATGACACAATTTGGATCAAATTGAATCCAAATTGGATCATTTTGATACCAAATTAGTAATAATTTAGCAATATAGCGCATTTTTTTTTGAGAGCACTCCAATTTTTCAATTTGTGAGAATTATGCACAATTGTATTGGTAAGTGTCTAGTAACAAATCAGTGAATGGTAATGCTCCAAAAAGTTTGCATGTGCATAAAGAAGGGATTGCTATGGGGATCACCCCAGGGGATCCCCAATCCTATTCAACGGCAACCCTTGAAACGGGATATTTCTGTCTGTGCATTAATGAATAGCACAATCGCACCTAAAAAATGCTACTTTTGACTTGCACATAAACCAACATAGCAGCTATTGATTAGCGTGGCATGCATATGGCGCTATTTCCCGATCACTGTCCCCTGCCATTTCCATCCTTGGAATGACGTTTTCCAGAGGCCGTTGAAATTATTACGGGATAACGATAATAATTATTCTAAAATTTCTTCTTATGCAACACATAGACATAGAGGTGCGGGACCTCGATGGACCTTTTTTGATAAAATTGGACTAACCACCCCCAAAATAGTCCTTTTTGGGACTTTTGAACGTTTCATCATCAAAAGTGGACTTTGTCAAAACTTCTCTAACTTTGGGGCCTTTTATCACAGATCAGCATAAGTGGACCTTTTGCCCCTTTTGTGGAATTTGGAGACTGCACACACCCCCCCCCCCCCACACACACACACACACAAGTTGGGCTGCATAGAGATGTTTGGCTTTCCTATCCACAGGTATAGTTTACTAGCCATATCCAAGTACCTGCAAAAGAATTTCATTTTTTAATTGGGGGGGGGGGCAAACTTAAATGTTGCTGTTATTGATTTAGTTGGCTCAATATCTTAGTTGGACTCCCACTGAACATATTTTTCTATACAAAATGACTAATTGTTTTTAAGTTGTGGTGAAGTGGGATTTTACCATCTATAGGTAGGTTTTTATTATGGGTTGGCCTTGGTTATGAGTTGGGTTTACCACAGGAAGGACTTTTAAGCTTGGGTGGCTTTTACTACGGGTTGGCCTTTACTATAGGTTTGACCTTTTTTACAGGTGTGTGTTTACTATAGGTGGACTTTTACTATTGGTTGGCTTTTACTATAGGTGTTTTTTGTTACTATGGATTGGCCTTTACTACAGGTGGGCTTTTACTATAGGTGGGCTTTTACTAAAGGTGGACCTTTATTATAGGTGGGCTGTTACTATAGGTGGACTTTTACTAGGGTTGGCTTTTAAATAGGTGTTTTGTTACATGGATGGGCCTTTACTACAGGTGGGCTTTTACTATGGGTGGGCTTTTACTAAGGTTGACTTTATTAGAGGTGGGGATGTGGTTACTATAGGGGGGACTTTATAGGGGTTAGGCTTTACTATGGTGTTGTTTACTATGGATTGGCCTTTACTACAGGTGGGCTTCACTATGGGTGGGCTTTTACAGGGTAGCATTCTTACATATATAGGCCCAATGTTTTAGTTAAGTGGAAATTTCTGGGACCCGCTGAAAATGTCGGATTGGTGGAAAAATGTGTCTAGAATAACATACGAAACGTCGCCCTAAAATCCTCTTTGTGCTTCTAGACACATTTCGCCCCCCCAATTCTGACATTTTGTCGCTTGTTGTTCCAGAAATTTCCACCTTTACCATTGTTTATTTTATTAAACTTCTTGGCCTAATAGGGGGGCTTTTTACTAGGGTTGGCTTTTACTATAGGTGTGTTTTACTACTGGGTTGGCCTTTACTATAGGTGGGTTTTTACTATGGGTTAGCCTTTACTATAGGTGGGTTTTTACTATGGGTTAGCCTTTACTATAGGTGGGCTTTTACTATGGGTTAGCCTTTACTATAGGTGGGCTTTTACTATGGTGGCTCCTTTATTATTGACAGGCTTTTACTATGAATTGACTTTTATTAAAATTATTTTTCCTATGGGCTGGTCTTTATCATTTTGCCTGGAGGATGCTGTTTACAGACTTTTTTTACATGTCAATCCAATTACCAATAAGAATATAATATTTCACATTTAGAAAAATATATTTTGTTTATGTTTCTCTTTATTTAGAGGAACAAAGTGTAACAATGAAATTGGCCAAGTAGTGACAGTCACAAAAAGAAGCTTTGTTGAAGTGTACTCAGCTGAGATTCTTTCCCTTCTATGATAAAAAAAAATAAAATAAAAAAGTGAGAACTACTTATCAGAACATCATTCAATTGGTATTCTATAACACCCAATCTACATACGAGAGTTAATAGTGTTAGTCAGTCGGGTGAATCATGCAAACTATCATGCAACAAATCGTGCACAGTAGGATGTCAGCATGATTGTGGAATAAACACAAGTGCATATTGAAGTGTGTACAACAAACTAAATGGGTGTACACAGACAAACAGAAAAACAGACGCATTCATCTACTATCCAGCTTCCCTCAGCTTTTGATGAGTATTGTAAATATTGGTATTCCCCAAATTAGTCCATTTTGTAAAAATAAATTTAAAACTTTTTCGAAAAGATTATGAGGAGAATCTGAGTAAATGAATAGAAAAAAAATCATACAAACAGACAGACAAACAGATAAAGCTTTCTAGAGAGGACAGAACATGATGCACAGAGAATATTTTGTATATTCAATCCAAAAGTAGTTTTGACTAACAAATAACATCAGACTAAGACAATAACTGAAAAACTTACTTTTTTCTGCAACGACCTAGGACACTATCCCAAAATAATCTTTCTGACTACACTAACTTCAGTCTATAAGACATCAAGTCTTTGCACTTCATAATTCCACAAGTGCATTATCAATTTAGGCATGTGAGCCTACCTAGTATTTCATTTTGTCTTAACTAACCAAAAAAGTATTTTATTTTTATAAAAAAAAAATCTCTAGAAACAGAAAGAGAAATGCAAAACATCCCAAAACATACCTTTCTCATCTCTGGCCCATTTCCAAACCGATTCAAGGTTTACTTACATATCAAACTCGCAATCTCGTTCAAGACTACCCTCGGCCGGCCTAGTTTAATTTGTACATACTTACACGTTTTCTTTTAACATTTTTATTTTGCCTGTTCAAACTCATTGATGTGTGCTCCTCAAGTTCTCTACATAGGGCGGCTCCTTTACATACACAAACTGGATGTGTCTTTATCTTATAGTCGACAGTAAAAGAAAAGACAACAGTGACTAGCAAAAGCTGACAGTTTTTTGTTTTGTTTGGTAAATATTGCAGCGGTGATGGTTGGCAGCAATGGGTAACAATGGTTAATGTTGGTCACTGAGTGGCGTCAAAAAATGAGGTGGCAGATACATAGTTCGTTCAGCATAAGATGACCCACGGCACCCAAGGATAGAATGATTGACCCCTTCCGACAAACCAACCAACAGATGAGATCCGCAGTGCGGTCGACAGTTCATGGATCATCTTAGGTTGCACGTAACTACAGTGGTATTGGTTGACTTACAGATGAAGGCTTGGCTATGACATGGTAGTGAGTGTTTGTTAGTAGTTGTTAGAAATGGATATCGAGAAACAAAATGGAGTATTAGATATATCAAGTGACTGACGTACGGTTGTACACAGGTTAGTTAATTTGGTTAATAACGGGGGGAGGAGTGACACAGCACACAACAGCTGTGCATTATATTGTGGCATATATAGATAGACATAGAGCAAATTTAGATTGATAAGAGAGGTTTGGTGGTGGACAACAAAACGATAGTGGCACGGTGAGACACTAGCAACTCTAAAACAACACTTCCATTGATCTTGTGTTGAAACACACTACCATTTAGCCCACATAGAGTGAATTGCTCAATGGTACACAAGTACAACAGCTTTACGACACTATACAAAGTTGTTAACAATAACACAAGATAGAAATATGTTATTCACACTTAAATAGTTCAATTTATTCTTAAGCTTTAACATTTTCTAAAGCCGATCTACATCAAAGACCTTGTTAATGGGGGTAATTAAAAAAATCAGTTGCTTCAGCTCTTTAGTCTATTTTAAAGTATTTTTGGCCAGTATCCCCAAAATTGTTTGATTAAGGCTAGATATCCCATCATGCAAAGCTGAAATTGTCTTTTTTTCATTTAATGTAAAAGTCAAATTGCTATGCCCCTATTACCACTTACATGGCATTTAACCATGTAATTGTAACACGGTAATAGATTACCCATTTCCCACGTGCCACTACGATTTGGAGGCAACCACCAAATAACATCATTTGACGGGGTTGGTTATACCTAACAAAACAGATTATACGGGTATACTTTGAAAAATAGATGATGAAAGTTTCTCACTTGACATAAATATGCATAGAAGATAGAATACCTATATGATTGGTCATGCAAAATACATAGATAAATGTCATGAGAAAAAAATTATCCTTGTTTTAGAAAAAAATCATGTTTTATCATGCATTTTATTTGTGTTGTTTCATCATTTGCTCTTTCAATTTTTTTACGATAACTAATTTGTATATGCTGCAAAAGTTCCCATGCATTTTGTTTAAAAAGCAGCTAATCATGCAAGAAAAAAACTTATCATTCACTTCAAAAAAATGATAATAATAATAATAATAATAACAATAATAAAACCATATAAATCAAAATCACAATTAAATCCCCCTAATTAGTTTGTCTGAAAATCCACAAATTTTCGTTGACAGAATTTGCATGCATCAAATTAAAATTCGAAACGAATTCTGTAACCCTGCTATAAATTATACCCGGCTACCTATACAGCATTCAGTGTTAACCCATCACCCGTTATTCAAGTTGACCTATTTTTTTTTTAAAAAGGTATCCCTAGATAGAGCCTACCATATCGTGTTCAGTTTATTGTGGGCCACAATGTAATGCTCAGTGTGTGTGTGAAAACTGTAAACGATATGGGACCTCATTTACCGCAGTATCCATGTAAACGTTGGTCCACACAGTGTTGTGGTCCTGTTCGATCACCATAGGCCTGCTGAGCACATGGATATATTTCTGAAATATTTGAAGACAAGAAAAAAAATACAAGAAAACAAACATCAAGATGAACAAAAATCTCGGATTTTATGACGTGCATTGTTGTTTAAAAACAAGGAAAACCAAAAGTACATTTTAACAGAGACGACCGGGTGGTAGTTAACACCATAAATTATACAACATACAAGGTTATAACTTTTCGTTTACTGCCTTAACTTAAAAAATAGCCAAAAATCATTAGCCTTAATACAGGGTTGGTTAACACTGGGATGATTACCTAAAGGTCACATGTTCAAATCCCACTGCAGACACCTTTTCTTTTCTACTTTCTTTGACTTTGAGTTCAGTCACCAGTTAAAGTTAAAGAGGAATCATTAAAATCTGCCCTGAATTATGTAAATAAGCTTATTATAATACTCATTAATAATATGTACAAAACCAAACAGTACTAGACAGTGCCAGAACTCACCCTGGGCTATCATTCCACCAAGAATGAAGAGAATCAAGCATTGTGATGCAAATGTTAAAATGGGGTGATGAAAATTGACCCCAAATTATGCAAATTAGCTAATTATGATGAATTTGCACAAAATATAACACAAACTATACAGTATCGATACTCATCGTGGGTTTATAACCCGCCAAATTTGGAAGAGGATGCGACATTGTGTTAAGTGTGTGGGGGGGGGGTGACTTGTACACTGAGGTTGGGTACCATCATTGTTCCAAAGGTTCTGAAAGAGAACCTATATGAAACCTCACATAGGTGAAATGGGACACCATACAAGACCACACATAATCCAAAAGGTAACTCAAGTATGAAAATTGGTACCCTACATGATACCCACCCAAAACTCCAAGAGGCAGCACAAGTGATGGTACTATATATATGAGACCCATTTTTTTCCTTGCTTCTGGAAAATCTCACACCATAATAGTACTCAAAGTGAGCATTTCAACAGAATTAATTGTAAACCTGGCTAAAACTTGTCATGAAATATAATTAAAGTGCCAGCTTTGCTCTTTCTGAGACTTATAAGCCAAATTTGATACCTCAGCCAAATTTGAGACTGGGACCCAAGTTGAATTTGATATCTTTTATTGCAAGTTCCAGAACCACTGCTCAGCTAGTTTTTTATGGTTACCCAATCAATATACCAAGTTACTACTATCCCTGGTCGGTTACATCAAAGCACTCTGCGTATTTTTTTAAATTTTAGTTCTTGTCACTTGATCATAAGCATTTGCAGTGATGTGTGCCGACCTGCAGTGACCAGTAATGCACTGTGACAGAAGTTGAAGCATTTTCAAGCTACTGCAGTGCAGTGACTACACTGCAAATGCAGTGAAGAATGTACGTATGGACCTGTATAATACTTTCCGGTAACTTGACTAGAACTTACCACCGCATTCTCTTCCACATCAGCTATGGTTGCTATTTGCGTGTAATATCCTTTGTTGTCACAAGCCATCTGCCTCACGATGCGTGAGTCAGTAATTTCTCGTCCAATCAGGTAGGTGAAAACACGAACCTACATTGAGTTTCAAAATTGGTACAGTGCTGAGATAAAGCTTGAATATTGGCATGCTAATGTGAGTCTTTAATATTAAGCAATATTTAACTGATATAATTGCAGCAAATAAGTTTGAAACATAGGAAAGTCACAGCTGTTTAAAAGTCTCTTATTATGGTAAAACCAGAATAAAACCAATAACATCAATGGCAACACACTTATTATACCTGATTTGAATTATTTTGACTTTGTTTTTGGACTTTCAACCAGTGCAAAATGAAAGGATTTTATTACAATGTCAATACACTCCATAATTATATGCATGCTACTGGTTTTTACAATTTCAGCTCCTTTTTTTCAACACTTTTTGTTAACGAATCTTGCATATTAATGAGCATGGTAATGGAAGGACCCCAGGGGAAGGACACTCATAGCGTCCTTCCGTTACCAAGCTCATTAATATACCAGATTCATTTTAAAAAAAAACAGAGTTTTGTTTGAAAAATAGCTGGAATTGTGTAAGCTATTAACATGCATTGAATTATGGATGTGTATTTGCCAAGTAATTAATTCCTTTCACTTTGTTGGCACTGGTTGTGCAATTCCAAAAACAGAGCACAATGTACCTTCGGTTACCATGTCAATTGCCTGTTCTTTCCCCCATCCTTTTTTCCCTCTTTCCTCTTTCACGTTTTTTCTCTCTTTTATTTAACTCTAGCCTTCTTTACTCCTTTTATTTCTTTCTCTCATCATCCATTTTTCTTTTTCTTTCTCTCCTTTCTTTTACTTTCTCACATCTCCTCTTTCATCTCCTTGTCGTGCTAATCCTCCCTCTCAGCTCCTTTTCTCTATCCTCACTCTCATATCTCTTTCTGTTTAGCTCTCCGCTCTCTGAACTCTCCCTGGTTTTCTTCATTTTCCTTATACCTTCTTGTCCTTGTTATATTTTTCGAACACGCCTTTGGTGACTACGTACCTTAGCCCATCCGTGATAACCATAATAGCCTGGTTACAATTTGCTCCCATGTCAGTCCGATTAAACTGCAAAAACACCACAAAAATCATCAATATATATTAAGCTGAGATAAAAAAATGTCATACTCATTCACATAATAGACAAAACCAGAGATAAACTCTTCCAAATCAAGATTCGCACACCAAGATTTTAGCGGTAAAGATTGTGGCCATTTGCGACATGCATCCATGCACTTTTGTGGCAGACCAGCGATATCGAGTTAACCGTTTAACATTGAAAAACAGCCTAGAGATGAGACATTATGTCTAGAAATCAAGGATAAGGTTTGGCCAAATAGCCTATGTCTCGCTAGCTTTAGTGATGATTCAGCTTCAATGTGCCAAAAGAACTGCGAAGCGAATCGGTCTACTTCTCTCCCAGGTTTCCAGGTACAGAATTTGAGCAAAATTTGGTAATCCGACAACCGTTGGCTGGATAAATACGGTTGGATTGTCCTGCAAAATTACTAGTTAGTTTGTGTGGTCAGTGATATTTTGAGACAGATCCTCCTAATATAAAGAGGTTTTACTAATGTCCAGTGGCATAACCAGCGGGGGGCAGGGGGAAGACTGCCCCCCTCTCCCGGATAACTAAAATGGGGATGGAAAAGCAAAAAATGGGGAGAAGGGGAGAAAAGAAGGGGAAGGAGAGGGGGAAAGAAAAGGAAAGGGGAAAGAGGAAAGGGGGAGAAGAAAAGGGGGAGGGAGAGAAAGAGAAGGGGAAAGGGAAGGAGCAGCGAAAAGAGGAAGGGTGAGAAAAAAAGAAAAAATTTGACTTTGTTTGTCACTACACAATTAATACATAATATTGCCATGGATCACATTGGAATTTGCACTTGGCACATGCAAATGAGCTGCAAAAAATGATTCCTTCAAACTGGTGAAAGTAAGATTGCCACTAATCCATTTATTTTTGAACAACTTTTGACATTTTGCACTTGATGCATCACATGCAACTTTTAGTCAATTATCGATGGGCAATATGTAAAAAATGATCTTTCTAAATGGGTTTGGTTTCCCCACAATGTAATTGGTACACAAAATATTGCCATCAGTACATTACTGGAAAAGCACAATATTTTGGTGGTATTAATTTTTGAATTTTGTTACAGTTTTGCAATTTTTACATTAAACCCTGTATGCGTCAAAAATATTTTCACTTAAGTTTGCAGTTCTGAAGTTAAAGACACTCATCAGCGATCCACCCAAAATTTTTTTTTTTTTTTTTTTTTAATTTTTAGGGGGTTAGGTCCACTTTTACAGAAAGTTCCATTTTTTCAGAGTCCCACACACACCAAAATAAATCCTGCATTCAGGCCAGCATGCCTCCTAATTAACTAAAAACATGAATGCAAAAATTGATACACCTCAAAAATTTGACTTTGTTTGTCACTACACAATTAATACATAATACTGCCATGGATCACATTGGAATTTGCACTTGGCATATGCAAATGAGCTGCAAAAAATGATTCCTTCAAACTGGTGAAAGTAAGATTGCCACTAATCCATTTATTTTTGAACAACTTTTGACATTTTGCATTTGATGCATCACATGCAACTTTTAGTCAATTATCGATGGGCAATATGTAAAAAATGATCTTTCTAAATGGGTTTGGTTTCCCCACAATGTAATTGGTACACAAAATATTGCCATCAGTACATTACTGGAAAAGCACAATATTTTGGCGGTATTAATTTTTGAATTTTGTTACAGTTTTGCAATTTTTACATTAAACCCTGTATGCGTCAAAAATATTTTCACTTAAGTTTGCAGTTCTGAAGTTAAAGACACTCATCAGCGATCCACCCAAAAGAGTAAAAATATTTGATATTTTCAGGAATAGCTTAAAAGTGAAGGATAAGTGTGTCAAATTCACCTAAGTTATTTTTTCTAACCAAAAAATTGACTGAAAAGGAAGAAAACAACAGTGTTCAAAGATACGAATCTCCACGATTCAATTACGTGTTGTATTAAATGTCCGTACGGACAGTAATGGCTAAAATATCTGATTTCATCCTTATTAGATTGTTTTTTTGCCTTATCACTCATAGGATATATTAGGATATGGGTACTTGACATTAGAGACATGCACAAATATGATTTGTTGTTGATTTTTTTTAATTTTCTGATTCGGCAAATCACTGATAGTGCCTTTAACCATGAAAAGCATACAGATAAAAACAACCTGAACATTTCCTGTTATGCAGTATGAGCCAAGTCTCAATACCCTTGCCATAGTTTGGTTCTTCTTCTTATCGTGACCAAACACTGTGGTTCTCAAATATGATCCAGCCAGAGATGGGTACAATGTCTGGCTGCTTCACTGAATTCCGCAAGGTAAATTGTTTGTGCATTGTTGCTCCAGCAATGGGCAGACCAAGAGATGTTCCATTGTCTGTGTTGTTGTTCAACAAACAAAGGTGGTATCCTGATCTGCTTCCAGATAGCCCCACTTCTGCAAGGAAACCTTAGATCGGCCAGTTCTCAATCTGTTGAGGCATCACCATTCAGCCCATGAGGAGTCAGTTCCAGGTGGGAGATGCTCACCAGGTTCAATACCGATAGATGTTACTTGGTTGATGGCAAGTCTTTCTTTCCACAAGGCGACTCTCTTGACCTCCTTAGAGACTGTTTCAAGAGGTTGGACTTTGCTTAAGAAACTCTCTCTGGATTTAAGGCGGTTGGCAGCAGGTATCTGTCCAGACATAGGGTGCTTCACATTAGATACTTGGCAGCAACGCTCTTGCATGCTCACTACGCTACGACGGTATGTCTGGTGGTGTCATTCGTGCTAGGATGTATAAGATTACCATAGTTCGGTAATCTCCATTAACAAATGTATGTACAAAATAGGCCCCGGGTTTTGGGTATGAGTTGGTACCCAGAACACATGTTAATACATGTAAATGAACAGCTCACTGAACCGTGCTCCTGGTGGATTTGTATATTATAGACAGTCGAAACTTTACTTGGGATGCCTAGTGACATTTTCCCATTCATATATTGTATGCAAATAAGCTATCTACCAAAACAAAACACGCAAAGAAGCCGTATCTCAAAATGGGCCAACCATAATTGATACACCTATCAACCACATTATTTTGAAAGGCTCTTGACATTTTGGTATTTCGTAAGTCGTATGCAAATTAACTGATTAGTACTGAAGAAAATATGCAAACCAACATGGCGGTAGTGTTTGGGGGTGGAATACATGCCTCTAATTGCCTACATGGGGCTAGCACATGGAGGGCAAGAGCATGCAGGACAAGCATCTGAGCCCCCCTCTCTCTAAATGTAAACGAGTGAAAATTTCACTCCCCAAAAGAGCGAAACTCTTTTAAACCACTCCAAAATGAGTGGTTGGCCCATTCCATGTCAACATTCGAGATGTGCACCGCAGCACGTCATGGATTTTTTGTTTTAAGTGTGGTGGTAGACATTAATGAGATATGAAAATCCTGAAATTTTGAGCACCATAGTCCATTTCGTTTTCCCGGTAGAGTAATTGGAAGTTTAGGGGGGGTCACCATCAAAAGTGCCGGCCTATGTGAAAGACTATGTTGAGAGGGTCACAGATTAGTAATTTTTTTTTTTTTTTTTTTTCATAATTGATACACCTATCAACCACATTATTTTGAAAGGCTCTTGACATTTTGGTATTTCGTAAGTCGTATGCAAATTAACTGATTAGTACTGAAGAAAATATGCAAACCAACATCCTGAAGCAGGCTTTGAACATGGCGGTAGTGTTTGGGGGTGGAATACATGCCTCTAATTGCCTACATGGGGCTAGCACATGGAGGGCAAGAGCATGCAGGACAAGCATCTGAGCCCCCCTCTCTCTAAATGTAAACAAGTGAAAATTTCACTCCCCAAAAGAGCGAAACTCTTTTAAACCACTCCAAAATGAGTGGTTTGTATTTAAAAAGAGCAAATTCCCACTCAAAACGAGTGAACACCACTCCAAAAAGAGTGGATTTCCACTTGTCTTTGTGTTGTTCTTCCTTTCACTCCTCAAAAGTGTTGTCCATAGCATTGATTTCCTGAAAATTGATCCATCCCTTGCCCCAGCGGCCAAATGCGTGCGCAACGCTAAACTTTTACGCGGGAATCATCCAAACAAAAGGCTACGGAAGGAGTTAAAGGGGTATATCCCCTACCAAGGTATGCTTTAATAAGCTGAAATAACATCACCCAAGTCAATAAATGTAAAAAAAACAGTAAAGAGTAAAAATTTTTTTTTTTACATTTCTGGATTTTTTTTATTATGGGCACATTTCCAGAGATCCAGATATTTCTGGAAGTCTTACATCCTTGTATCAAATGGCTAACACTTTATCCAGATAAATTCTGTCTGCTCAATAGAAATACACTGGATGTCAAAAGGAAGTATATCACCTTTAAAAGGCTTTATAAATTGGTTGCACTAAGTAATTCCATTTGAAACTCCCCCGTTAAATGTGGACATTTTTGTGCAAAATTATTTTTGCACATTTCTTGCACCTCTTAGCTAGCACAAAATTATAAATGGGGATTTTTAAATTTTGTGTGCAGGTCTATGTAAAGAATCTCAAAATAGCGAATTTTAAAGCAAGCGAAAATGTTAAAAATAATTACCTGCACAAAATGTTTCATTTTTATAGTACTTTAAAGACACACTGGCACATTTGAAAAATAGTGCGCCCTCAAGAATTTTCAAAATCGATATTGTTGCATGGTTGTAAGGCTTTTATATACAAAAGCCCTCACCCGAAATGGTTAAGACCAAATCAGCTTCCTTATGGGTAAACAGAACGATTTTATAATTAAATGTCGCCGGCGACGCGAAATTCAGCAGACGACAAAAATGGCGTTTAACACAAGAACACGCACGCCGTATGCGTGTTTCCCACGCTATGCACACTGTTTGGTCGGTCTATAACCTTTGTGGTTTTAATATCAGTGAGTACGAGTCAAAAATATTCATGTAATATACACATTTGTTGATTAAAGTTGTGGAAAACTTAAAAGTTGGCCTACAAATTACATGGATGTCTTTATCCTCATATCAATGTCCCTATCTGTTTTGGGGTATGTTATTTTTATGTGTAAAATATATCTCTGTTCTTCCAATGGCCTAGAATATCATTTGAGAGCAAATTGAAGAAATTTCATGTTTTGTGAAAATGTGCCAGTGCCGCTTTAAATGAATCCAATGGGCTATCCCAATTATAATCTATTACCTCCACCAGGGAAGGTTTAAAGGAGCAATGAGGAGGATTTTGGTGCATCCCAAATTGTGTCATATGTAGATCCCCAATAGATTTCTTACGTGAATATGACTACAGAAATATCTTCGACAGTAAAAATAAAGGCGATTTTGATTTGCTTATTTTAATATAAAACATATAGGCTGAAATTTATATTTGCTCCTTTAGTAAATTAGAAATTCACACTTTGGACCAAAGAAAGATTTCAGCTATAAGGATTGCATTGCAACGAGGAGATTTCAAGATAACAGGTGTCCTGAAAAAATGTGAAAATTAGATTTTGGCACTGGTGTAAAGCTATATATCAAAAATCCCCAATCTGTAAGAATTAAGCTGAAAATGTTTATGTGGACACAAATGTGAAATATCTAATTTCGTATAGGAGCATACGAAAATTCAACCTATGTTTTCTATGAAATATAAGCATATAACAAATCACCTTTGTTTTCACTTTAAGGTATTTCCTGTAACCAAATAAAAGGTAGGGAATCTATGAGCGTCTATTATCTATATGAATCACGACAATCACAAGAAAATATGGCTGACGTGACATCTCTCGTTGCACCTTTACTCATTTCACAAGGGCATATTTTGGATAAAAAGATTAAAATTAGTGCAAAAAATCCAAGAATTTTACCTTTTTAGGGACACATCACCTGTTATGTGAAATCCCTTGTTGACACTTTAATTGGAGAACTCCACAGATGGGGTGTAGTTTTCAATTGTAGTTTACTCAGTGTGCTATTTCGTACCCTAGAAACATATACTCCCTCATGGAAAAATTGCTATACCTGAACTCCTCCTAGCAGTAGTGCAGATTTCAAATAAAAATAGCCTTTTTTCCATGGCGGGTCATGTGCTGACTCTTTATAATGTAGGTAAATGATAAATCAAGAATGTACAGCCATGAGCACAGGGGGAGGGGGGATATGTTTTCAGCTAAGTATAGATTCAAAATGAGAACTGTAGTCATTTTTCCCTAACACTCAGAGCTTTCTTTGGTATTATCCCCTGAGGTCTACCGGCCCGATTGATTGGCTAGATACATCAAATAACCCAAGGTATAACACCAATTCAGAAACATGTCAGAAAACCTTAAATGTTTGCACAGTATATGATAGGTCTATTTTGATTGGTACCAAAGGTTATATCCAATATATCATGTAATGCAGCCAATCAGAGATACTGTTAAAAAAAGTGGTAGACCCCCGGGGGTTAAGCACCGTGGGTCTGCCTGTTGGGACAGGCCTTTATTGATGGTCAGAGAGACAGGAATTAACAATCAGAATTGTCCCAATGGCAATCTTGATTTATTTTTCACAAGTTAGAAGAAATTAACCTGTGTTCTTGTCACATTTACTTATTAACTTGCCACTGAAGTTTTTTTGTGTGTAATTATAATCGTGTGATTTTAAAACTTTTGAGTAAAAAATAATTGAATAGAGCTCCTTTCATAAAAGATAATAGATGTTTATGAACTTTTGTTTGTCCTCCTGATCATCAAAGTATGCAAAGAAAACTGGTTCACCTGAACATTTCAGATTTCTGCAGGTGATTCTTTTGTACAATCTACATGCTTGGGTGATTCTGAAAGACATGCCTGGTCAAGTTTAAGGTGTCCTACTGATCATCTTGGGTTGGAAGGCATAATTTTGTCTTAATTGGTCATCTGAAATTTCAGCCTTCAGTCTACTCTTTACCAGATCGAGACAAAAACCTGCCGTTTAAAATGGGTAACCATCAATATTAGCACCAGCCTTCTTGCAATCTTTATTGCTTCGACCATCAAAACTGCAAGAGAGGGAAGCCCTATAAACTCCTTAGCTATGGTACTAAATTGTGTTTTGGACCCAACGCACCCAACCACAAACGATTATCTCTGCTCTCTTTTCAGCACAGAAAACACCCCGTTTCCATTAAACACAAATATCAGGCATCTTTGTGATCAAAGCAAATGATTCAAGACAATAACAAGGCAACATCCTGCCCGAGTTCTATCCATCGGTCAAGACACACTGAGTTCTGGGTCTTGAGAACACTAGGGTCACAACCAACCGGAAAGCAAGAGATACAGACTTGTATCGTTTTTATTTGTATCATGTTTTTAACCCTGTGGGCTCTAACACCTTTTTGATATTGGATCTCAGAAGCTGTATGATGTATAACCTCATAGAAGGTAAGGGAAACTGAAAGGTGTAGCATGGATTATGTACAATGTCTAATTTCATGGTTATTCCTAAATACTCCCGTGGATCCCCGAATTTTAATCGCATGGCCATAAGGGTGAAATTCACCGTTTCAAGAATTTTTTAGTTAATTATATGAACTTTTTTTTTGCATGGACGGGACTTTGGCGACCTTTTAGTGACTTTCTTCTGTTTTTTGCTTTTTTCATTCAACCATTAACAGAAATTAATACCCTGTCCCTACATTCAGGGAAATCGTGAGATGTCAGGCCAGTTTCTACCCCAAGAGGTGCCCATATTAATCTATCGTTCATTTTCTAACTCGCGCTCATTCAACGTGCATCATATTAGCTCCAATTGGGTATCCCACTTCTGACATACCTGATAGAGCTCTTTGCTTTTGCTTTGACAAGCCATGTATCATTAGCAAGCATTTTCACTTTTCATAATGCAAGCTTAGGGCCCCACTTGGGTCGACAAGGGTGCAGAAAAGGTGCAACTCCAAAAAGGCATGGGCCACTGATCCTGAGCTGACCATGTGGCTTTACACTTATTCCCTCTCAGCCCTTGTGTAGTCCCTTGAAATGAAAGATAAACTTGCAGTATGTGTATTACTGTAGGGGGGCCGAGGGGTTGTTGACATTATCGACCTGCGTCACTAGTGAACCCTGATGAATTTCTCAGACTTGTACGGAATAAACTGTCAGATATGCAGTTTATTCCGTACAGTCTGATGAATTCTCAGGTCAATGATTCAGGTCGCTAATTTGGTCCACAACACGGCCTGGCGGGTCATTTGGGAGGCACTCAAACCACTGAATTTGTATACTCTGTACAGAACCTACTGGAGTGAAAGGGTTAAAATAGTCATCAAATCAATCAAACCACGCCACACCCTACCAAACTTGTTGAATGTACTGAGGATGGGAAATTCTGAAGGGAGTCTAACTTGAGACCAGGTTTAAACCAGGGTTATAGTCCTACAAGAGTGACCTTTTTTCCTTCTAATTCCTTAGGGAATTTTTAGTTTTCTCGTACTTTTAACTTTCACAGTAGTTTGAAAGGAAAAAGGTCCACCCATGTAGGACTAACGCCTGGTTTAACCCATGCAGGTCTAAAGTTAGTCACCCTGTCAGATACCAGCCTGAGATTTTAAAAAAAAAAAAAACACAATATCATGATTAAAAAAACCCTGCTTTTGCTCTCCCTCGCACCGATCATGCATACCTCACTGCAATCCTTATTACAACAATTATGCAAATCATAGCGCACTTTATTGAAAAATAAAATCCTGGAGATTACAAACTGATCTCTACATAATCCACTTAGTTCATTGCGTTTTATGGCCACAGGAAACGGCATAATGATATAGGAAAGCGGCCATATGGAGTTTTCGAATCGTGCCTCAACAGAAACAGCTGTGTCCCTCGCCAGATCCTTATAGTTTGGCATTCCTGTGGGCAAGACTTGGCTAGTTTTAAGGGAAATATTATTGGGAAATGGGGAAATAAGCAGAACCTGTAGTTGGTTGATCTTTCTGAAAAAAAGAGTAAATGCACAGAGGGAAATAGATTTGGTGGTTCATGAAAGTATGACCAAGGTGGATGTGTCTAATTGGTTTGCTGTCCGAAAATGTAAAAAATCTGCAAGTAAACTTGTGTTCACTCCCCCTGCAAGGATGGCCGGTAATGGAACTATGACCTCAGATGACGTTGACCTTTGGTCCATGACCTTTTGACTCAATTCACATATGAAGGAACCCCTATTGCACCTAAGGGGTAAACACACCAACATTAGAGTGGACAGAGCCTATATCGTCCGAGGTTTATCACGACTGTAGTACCGCTTTTGTGTATAAATTGTGGCGATATTCTTAGGAATTCTGTGATTTTGTTGACCAAATTTGATTTAACAGATAGGAGTGAATGTATACTGACAATTTGAAAAGAAAACCTCGAAATGTTAATGCATGAATTAAGTTGATCGGCGATAAACACACAAGGGCCATGCGAGGTAAAGAGTCGGAAGTGAACCCGCGAAAATACGCATCTGTCATATCAGTAAATATTTATAAAATCTAAACGAAAAATGTTATCTCCAATTGTGATTATGTTGTAGAGAAATCTCTACTGGTTGTATTCATATATTCCGTATTTTCCAAAACGAGAGGTAACTCGAGTTATAGCAATTATTCTGACCATCATTTTACATACAAAGTCTATGGCGCGTGCAATGGTGCTGTTTGTTGTACCCTTTAAGCGCGCACGCATGGTGCTAGTCTCGTATACAGCCGTTTGGGTGGGTACACGCAATATCAACAGCTTTATTGAATTTTTATCTATTCTTCTATTTTCTAAAACACTAAATGTTAGTATATCAGAACAAAATATTGGGGTTTTCTTCGTATTTGCTCTCTCTGGGCAACAAAAGCAACTATTAACTCAAAATACGGGCTCAAACACGCCGCAGCCTACTGGTTGTCAAACCCCAGGTAGCAACGGATATTCGCCCAAAAATCGCTAGTAGGCCTACATACATGGCTTTTTGTAAATCGATTTTATCTCTATTTTACACACTCGCAATTTTGTAATTAATATATACGCAGGTCCTATACGAATTCGAAATATATTATATAACACTTTATCATTTTCCTTTAAATCTAGATTACTCACTTTAAGAAGTGGGGGGGGGAGAGGGATATCGCAGGTGTGCTAACGCGCAAAGCAAAGTTTCTTATATGAAGTATATAGTCGAAAAACGCCCGACTTTCTGTTTTTTAAAGACAAATCTCAACAATGGGGTGTACTAGATGAATCAAATTTGGACACGTTTATGAAAATCGTTATTATACTTTAATTTTGTTATGTTGAATTTTGTCATTCTGATAAGATTTTTTAGAGAAATTTTAGCACGTAAAGGGTCGCATGCACCTGAAAAGTGGCCAAAAATCGAGCAAAAAATTGAAACCGGTCTTTTTGTTGTTGTTTTTGCTGCAACATGCATATAAACATGGCGAAAATCACATTTAATTAAATTGTTAAACTTAAAATGTCATACGTTTTTAACTCAGTTAAAAGGTTACCACCACCATCGCAAGGTAAAAATAAAAATAGATTCTTTAAGGCCACTTAAAAGGTCCGCGGAACTTTGGATAGGCTTTAAGTCGGGTCCCAAAAATAGAGGAAAAAGACGCGCTAAACTCAAAAATCGGTCAAAAGGGAGTGGTTTGCGTATCGGTCGGTATTATTTGAGAAGCCATATCTCGATAAACAAAATGCTAACGAGTGAAATTTCGACACTCAATTTAACTTTATTAGCTATCTTTTGACACATCATTGATGTGGGGTCAAAAAATAATTCTCGCTTAAAGGGTACCCACAACCCATTAGGTGGACAGAGCCTATAACGGTCCGAGGTTTATCACGACTGTAGTACCTCTGTTGTGTATAAATTGTGAGATATTATTAGTAATTCTGTGATTTTGTTGACCAAATTTGATTTTAACAGATAGGAGTGATTGTATACTGACAATTTTGAAAAGAAACTCGAAAATAGTTATGAAATCAAGTGTGATCGGCGTATAAACCCACACAAGGCGCATGGCGAGGTTAGAGGCGGAAGTGAACCCGCGAAAATACGGCATCTGCCCATCTCAGCAGTAAATATCTAAAAATCTTAAACGAAAAAGGTTCTCCTCAATTTTTTTATATGTTGTTTTTTTTTTCTAGAGAAATCTCTACTGGTTGTATTAATTAGAAATCATTATTTTCCAAAAAAACGCGAGCATGCCTTTTTTTATTCTAACACGAGTTATAGCCATTATTCTGACCATCATTTTACGTACAAAGTCTATGGCGCGTCCAATGGTGGTGTGTACCCTTTAACACCGTCTGGTTTCAATCTGAACTTTCAACTTTCGAAGGGAGACCCTGAAAAACAAAAACCCTAAACTTTTGGTTAGAAAAACAAGAAACCTAAACCTGGTTCACAAAGCTAACCCAAACTGGAACACCACACATATTATACATACGGGAGCATGCACGCCCTCGCCAAATCCCCCTTCAGCTTTTCAAGCCAGGGGATAAAAAAGTGAAAAAATTAACTCTCCAAAATAGTGAAAACTCACTCCACAAGAGTTAACAAACACTCACTCATAAAGAGTGACAAATCACTCATAAAGAGTTAAAAATTCACTTGGTAAGGATTACATATAGTAATCACTCTTATAGAGGGTGTTTTGAACAATACATAATGCTTTGCAATTAATGTGCCTACTACTGTACAACAGCATGGTATCAGTATTTAGATATAAAAAGAGGTGTTCAAGAAGTATAAGGACTATAAAAATTAATTCAGGTTGTGATAAAAAATCCTTAAGCACTAGCATTTTGGGGGCTAAATTGAGTGTATAAGCCCAGGGTTTTTTATTGTTGGGAATGGGATTTTTGTGGGATCACATGACTGTGCTGAGGTGAACTTTTCCAAACGTGGTGCTTGTGGGATGGACTCAAACTCTTCATGTACTCCTATTAAAATGATTACTTTATTTAAAAGTGAACAGCAATTGCTGTGCACAAACAATCTCAGAATTGTTTCCAAATTGAGAGAGACCTCAAAATAAACTCAATTCACAGCTTAAATGTGCAAGGCATAGATTTTGGGGCACCCCTATATTATTCCATATGAGTGATTTCATATCAATAAGACCCCCAATAGATTTCTTCACCTTGTACTTGGGTTACAGCAATGGCCTTGAAAGTAATAACAAAAGGCATAATTTCAAAAAAGACAAAAAAACAAAAAAACTAAAAAATCTTTAATTTTGTATTTGCTCCTATACGAAATTAGAATTGCACAATTTTTGTACGCAAAGAAATATTTTTCAGTTTAATTCCTTCACAGTGGGACATATTCTGATAAAAAGCTTTACAATTAGTGCAAAACTATCTTTTCACATTTTTTAGGACACCTGTTATGTGAAAATCTCTCGTTGCACTTTACTTACTCAAAAAGCTGTCTATTCACAAAGGGGTCATGCAGATCACACGCACCCATACATTCAAATAAGTAGTATATCTGTAAATTTGGCAGGTCCTTCAGGCAATTAATAAAAGCGTGGAAGTTTTGTGAATCAAGAATCTAAATTTATTAAAACTTGGCTAATCTTATTCTCTTATAAATATAACCTGAACTCCATAAGTCTTGTAATGTTCACCTTGTACTTTTCAAGATCTCAACACTAAGGTTGGTCTAAGGAAATATAGATAAATTTCATTTACCTTCGGGCTAAATCTAATAACAATTACCAAGATTGAGTTTGAATCAATGAAGCACTTATGCAATTTTTCCATTTTCACAAGGGGTCACAAGGGTCACAACGCACTTATGCCTCTTAAAAAAAAAGGCATAGCTGAGTACATTCCCCCAATGATGGTGGGTTCTTAAGGGCACACCGAAAGCCATCTCTACTTGGACAGATTCATGAATTAGAGATATATCTTTATTTTAAGTTTAAGAAAAAAACTTGCATGCTTAATAGCCCGCTGCTTTTTCTAGTTTATAATCGCGTATCTTTTTTTGGTTCCTTCAATGTGGTCTGTTCCTTACCTCTCTTTTCGTCCCCTCTTGCATGCCCCTCCCCACCATTCTTTCCTCCCCCTTCCCCTCTCCCTTTGATTCACAGAAAACACTGCTGTGTGGAAAGCCACTGACATATCAGTATTTCAAAGAAAATATATCGCTGGGACTTTTTACTAGCCTGGCCCCAAAACAGAAACCCCTGGCCCATCTCTTGCACAAATGTAAGCTGGGCCTCTTCGAAACGACATCACTGGTTTGTAAAAGCCCTTAAGTGCGAATTGGAGACGACGGGGGAGTGACGAGGATTTCAGATAAATACTGACTGCTGAGTCCACTCCTTTTGAGAACTTAACCCTAGAACACGCTTGTGTGCTCCTTCGTCACTGCTCAAAAGGGCTCTTAAAATTTTGTACCGAGGTCTGTACTTTAGAATTGCTCTTATGTTCTTCTCAAGGAGAATGGTGTTTTAATATAGAAAACAGGTGGAGGTCTTTTAATTGTGTATGGATCTAGAACAGAAAATCAGCTCTCATCTTGATGTGGTCCACATAGCATGACTGTGTTGGTCTTGTTCGGGGCCTCAATTGCCAGTCAAAAGCACATTGGGAGGATGTGGAGGAGCAGGCAATGCCCCCTAAGGCACCAAGACATTAAATCTAAACCTACCCATTTCATGGCCATGTAAAATTTGATCAATTCACTGTCTTTTGGTGTTTTATGATTTTTTTCTAGCATTCAAAGGGACATAATGTTTTTACCTGGCATATTCTCATTACCATGGGGAATGAGAATCCAAGAAACCTTAATTTTAGTTCTTAGTTCCATTAACCCTAACCCGTCCCGAAAATCATGAGATGCACTCCTCGTTGGAAACGGTCGGAAATTGATTCTCAATGCAATCGGACTTTAACAACTATTAAAACTATTAACAACTATTGCTTTTTTTCGCGAAAATGACTCTCATTGCACCTCGGACTCGTTTCCTCCCCCCAGGAGTGAATGATTCTCATTGTCATCTCGGACCGTTTCCTCCCTTCCCCACAGGAGACGATGATTTTCATTGCATCTCGGACCGTTTTCTTTCCCCGCCGAAGGTGAATGATTCTCATTGTTTCTCGCCGCAACAACTTTTACGCCACGTTTAAAAAAACCCTAACCCGTCCTGAAGCAATGAGATCATTACCTGTAAAAAACCGGTCGGCTCAATTGATTCTTCTCATTTGCTTCTCGGACTTTAACAACTATTTGCATACGCGAACATGACTCTCATTGCACCTCGGACCGTTTCCTCCCAGCAGAGGTGAATGATTCTCATTGATCTCGGACGGTTTCCCTCCGCCCCCAGGAGAGGATCTGTTTCATTGCATCTCGGATGGTTTCCCCGCAGAAGGTATCTTGGTTCTCATTGCTTCTCAGCCGTTCACTAACGACTTTACGCCATTTACACTCAGGGTACTCCTGTGCCGGGGAATGTCCGAGATGATGAAATGCAATTTTGAACATAAGGTGACCAGAAATTATTCAAATTTTAAAAAATTGATTCTCATTGATTCTCGGACGATATTCGGAGAAACCCCCGTGATGTGTTAGGGTTAATTACATGCACATCATGTGATCTATGGTAGGGGGCAAACCATGCAAAGGTATAACACACCTCACATGATGCATCTTTTTGCCAAATTACGATCATCATGTTGTAACCATTTGACGTCCTTGATACCGCATGTGATAACCATGTGATAACCATGTGATCCAGTGAGAAGCCAACCATGGAAATACACCATCTGTTTGTGTCAACTATTGTTCATGTGCAATCCAATTTAGTTTGCAGTAAGAGTTGATTTGACATGGTTAGCCAAGGGTTCTTCCTGAATGTAAAATCTCAGTGCCTGTAAGTGACAGGTAAATTTAATTTGTGGTATTCACCCTGTGGCAATCGTCTATATTGACATATTTACTGACTAACTTTCTTTTGTCAATTGTTTTTATTTTTTTCTCTCTCTCCTTTCCTCTCTCGCGAGACTCACCTACACTACACACCTCACCTATGGCATCTTTTTGGCCAATTAAGATCATCATGGGGAACCATTTGACGGGTCGTGTGATACCCACACGATACCCTGTGATACCCATGTGATCCAAGTGAAGAGCTACCTGGCAATGAAATCAATAAAAATTAGTGTACTAACTAGAAAATAAATACAACATCTTTTTGGTTGTCAACTATGTGTCATGTGCATCCAATGTAGTTTGGATCAGTAGAGAGTTGATTTGACATGGTTAGCCAAGGGTTATTACCTAAAGGTAAAACTCAGGGCCAGAGAAAAATTAACCTTCCTGACAAGGTAAATCAATTGTGGCGTTCAACCCTGTGGTATTGTCGTAGATCCAATATGTACTGACAATTTTTTTTGTATTGGTGTCTTTCTCTCTCTCTCTCTTGCTCTCTCCCTCCCTCTCTCTCTCTCTCTCCTCCTCTCTCTTCTCTCCTTCTCTCTCTCCTCTCTCTCTCCTCCTCTCTCTCTCTCTCTCTAATCAAACTCACTTGCATTTTTCTTTTCATCTCTCTTTTTGCTCATTATTCTTCTTCATTTGTGACTAAGGAGCTATAGCAATGGTCTTTCCCAGTCTTTAGAGCAATAACATCACAATTTTGAAGATACCCCAATTTTCGAAATTTGAGATTTTGCCCAGTTTGGGATTGGGTACATTTTCTATAAACCCTACCTGGCGAATGGTAATTCTCAAGCATCAGTAATGATCTTGTGTACTAGAATGTATCATATATGTCCTCGTCCAGTGTACGAGCGCTAGTCCTCATACCTAACTTTTGCGTAGTTGTCATAAAATAATGCTTTCTAATTAAGGTCAGGATCCCTGATTGAATTTAACGGCGGAGCTGGAAACAACCAAAATTTTCTATCGGTCCATTGTGAAATAGCACCACCTCAAGAAAAATAAAGAAAATGAACCTCTAACTCACTTTCCTAACCACAGAACAACAAGGAATGAATGTAACACATTGCACTATCCTTCTGGTTTTTTCATATTGGCAGGACATTTCCACCAGCAACCACTGAATTATTATCAGGATCCGGTATCAGTTATCTGAATTACAAAATTCCTTCTTTACATACAGAGACAAGTTTTTTGAAGCCTCACAGGTATAGTTTACGAGCCAATTACCAATGCAACTGTGCAAAAATCTCAACATTTTTTGTAAAATTGGGGCGGCTCTTTCACAACATGTTGCTGTTATAGCTTTTAAGATTTTGTAAATTTATTGGAATTGTGTCTATAATATCTTTTTTCCTTTCCTTAAAGGTGCAACGAGAGATTTTGTGGCACCAAAATAATTGTGCCATAATGTAATGTCATAGAGATTAGATATACTCAATGATTTATCACTTGTATTTGGCTCCAAATATCTTAAAAGCCAGAAAACAGAATTTTTGAGTGGCTTATAATTTCAATATAAAAATGGGGAATTTCGTATTGCTCTTATACAAATTGAAATTCACAATTTTTGCACCAAAGAACATTTCTCCACTTACTCCTTTCATATGGGGATATTTTGATGGAAGCGTTACAGCAGAAACAAAAATTACAGTACTACTTTGATTTTATGTTAGGGAAACCTGAAATGTGAAATCTCTCGATGCAACTTTAACACCCCCCTCCATGTAACTATCATGACTATTCATGTTTTTACAGCATCATTTCTGATTAGCAATTGCCATGAATCAATTCATTCTTAAGGGGCGTGTTCCGATCTTCTTTGGGCCCCCTCTGATGTAACCCGGAAGTAGTATTTATTTTATATCATGACGGCCGTATTTTTTCTCATTGTCGTCCTGAATTTGTAGCCCTCGAAGCCATATTTCATTCCCAAGATATAAACACAAAACGCCGTTTTGCAACATTCATTATTGCCTCTACCATCCAACCGCAAGTTTTTTCCCATGGTACTTGATGGGGTTAATGTGCAGTGCCAAGGCTCTCATATCAATTAGAGAACACAATACACATAAATCGGAACAACCACCTTTAAAGGTGTTTGAGCATCCACTTTTTCATGATGTTTTCCCTCCCCCTCGCATGGTATCGATTACACATTTGTAATTCAATTTCATTGTTTGGATAGAGACCCGCATACATATGTACCGAACTGGGCCCATAGATAGTGCGTGTGACATGTGTATTGACCACATTTGGGGGCATTTTTGTTTCATAACATCCAACACAGCCTGATTGACCCCATGCAAATTGTCTCTTTTATTTAAGAGCAATTTTAAAAATGCAGTGTCGACACAATGTTGATACTGTTATAGCTATGGAAATGCAGGCTATTTACCTCTGCAAAAATCAGAAAAATCCATTGCGGGAATCTTTGCCATATAGGTCTAAAAAGGTCATGTTTGGTATGTTATAGCGCCCCTATAAGCCATTCTCCATAGAGAATTTTCAAAAACTAATTTTAAAAGAAAAATCATATTTGCCCTTGCCCGCAATGAAATTTTGTAAATTTACAAAGGAGGAGTCAGTGGTACAAATAAATCCAATTAATCGTCAAAGTGTGTCACCGTTGATATATTTTGTTTTATTCTGGTTTTGATCAACATAAATGGATACCTTCAACAGCTGTGAAAGGAAATACTCGAGTCCCCCCCACTCCTAACTCTTCAAGTTTTCAAGTTTAACACAGTTTTGCAATTTGAATATTCATGGTTTTATATATCCACTACACATTAAAGACACTATTCATGATCTGCCCAAAAGAGTCAAAATATTTGAAAGATTAAAAGTGTAGGACAAGTGTGTAGAATTGTCATAAATATGTTTTCCAACTGAAAAAACTGATAGAAACAGGAAGAAACGCAGTATTCAAATAAATTATCTCCATTCTTCTTTATTTTTGGTTATCTTGACTTTAGTTCTATTTAAGGACCCCACTGGAATAAGCTTGGATTTAAAAGGCTTTTTTGGGTTATCTTCTTTGGTACTCATTCTGGTTATTTTTTCTCAAATCACATTTTAAACTCCACTGCATAGTGTATTTTTTTAATATTCATGTTTTTATTCCTGTGTGATGATTTAATAAGAGTCAATGTTTATATTTGTGTATTTTATAATTTTTAAGTTTACATGCAATGATATAGCTGAGTACTGAATAAAATCCATCAATCAATCAATCACTATTAACGTGGTTTGTATGAAGTGTCCGAACGGACAGTATGACTAAAATTAGCTGATTTTGTCCTTATTAGCTGGCGTTTTTGTCGCATCACTTGTAGTGTATGCTGTTAGGACACCTATCTGTTACCGAGTGCAACAATCTGGATTGTTTAGATTTTTATGATTTCGGACTTAGCCAATAAATTCCTTTAAAATCAATGCACATCAAAAATTTTGTTTGTCTTTCAATTCCAAAGTTTCTGAGGTTATATTAACCATGAAAAACAAAAAAATAAAACGCAACACATTTCCACCATATCAATAACTCAATAAGGTACCCATCATGACTTCAACTCATTTTCTTTGTTCCTGGCTCAAAGAATATCCCCAAAGCACGCAAGCTAATACCATTCATGTGAATCTAAATGTGTAAATATTCATGTTATGCAGAATGTGTTCCTTATGCAAGACCTCTCATTCCCCTTGTTGTGTCACTATGACTAGTAAAATCTCAACTCCTGGGCACATTTCAGTAACTTCCATTCACCAGTGTATTTAGAAAATACACCCCCTGTTTTTGGGTATGATATATGATACCCAGATCACACAAGGTCATTCCTGTCAATGTCTGTACAAGTACAAGCCACTGAACTGTGTCCTTGTGGATGAGCATATTGTATCTCATAGTGTGTATTTTCTGAGGTACTGATTGAAAATAGATCTTGATTGACTCCAATACAATAATTGAATTTGGGAGCTAATACATTGTGTGCATTCTAGCAATAATGACAAAAAAAAAAAACATAAGAGGAATGATTTAGTATTTCTCTCTGGTCATGTAAGGGCACAAAAATCCAGCATGCTTTTCTAAGTGATGATTAGGATAGTAGGCAAGTTCAAAACTATTTTTTTCTTTTTTACTGTTTGTCAAATAAACCTCGAACGTTCTCGGTAGATGTTCTCCAACTGTTCAAGTGCAAATTAGAGAATTTGTATCCTCAAAAAAAACCTCCTCATGTCCCTTTAAATCCCTGCACGACGCAATTTGAAAAAAGATAAAAGGGCATCATTACTCGAAATGAATAAAGAACAATAGTTACAGTCATATTTTTACAAATTTACGCGATGTTACCTTCAGCTCGGCAGTTCAATGAAGAAAATCATAATTTACTATCGTAAATGTCTGTATTGAACTTTGTTAGTAGACTGAATCAATATTGTTCTCTAGTAGGCTCATATTAATTGAATTTTCACGCCGATCAGCAGCCACCGAAATAAACGCTTGCCACCGGGCTCAAATATCTGTATAGGTCTCTCGTCTCTCGCGGAGGTTCGACATTAAACGCATAATTTAGTATACAGATCACATGGAAATAGTTTCATATTTGCAAAGTTTAATCGGTGATTTTATTTAAAACATATGTAATAGAATTTTGTAATATAATTATATGGCATGGATGTGCTAACATAATCTGCAGTAGTTTGGCTTAAAATCTGTGTATTACAGACAAGGGCAGTACATTCTATCCCTATGAAAATCCCACCAGCTTTTAAAGGTAATATTGGGCACCAATGACCTATACATTTGAGACCTCAAACAAAACATATTGATCTTTGTTTATTTGTACTGGTGTACACTACATCAGCTTGTTTAGTGTAGATTTTGAGATTCCATCATATCTTGAAATAAGTTCATCAGGACTGGGTTTGTACTATGATTTTAAAAATTATAACTTTTCATCCCATAATTTTACTCACATTTGACCGTTTTCATTCTCCGGTTGGAGAACTTCTTCAGTAATGGGCCATGTGAGCCGCTTTATTCCACGAGATGCGTATTTTTTTCTCATCTGCAGTAGTGCAAGTTCTTTCCTGTATCAGCGCATTACTGAAAAGTTCTCCAACGGAGAACGAAACGTCTAAAATGTTAGTAAATTTCTGGACTTGAAATCATAATTGTTACCGCCATCATGTATGTCTATTTGCATGAGATACGGAACACTTTTTTCACGATTTGGTGGTTTATTTTCTACATTAAAGCGTTTATGGAATTGTACACACTATCCCCTCATTTATAACTTTAAAAAAATGCATTTCTAAATTTTTTCGATTCTTTTGCATTATCGCTGCTATCCCTTAACCCCGAAGATCAAAGAGCCCCTTATAGCAAATAAGCAAAATAAGAATGCTTTCAATCTTTTGAACTAACTACGGCTTAGCACTCAAGATAACCTAATATTTATGCAACATTGCATCTTTCTTTCTTCTTCAATCTTCTTCAAGATTTTTCACTATTTCTCACAACAACCGCTCCAGAGATATATTGCCACTGGCTCACAAGCTACCGATGCATTGATGCACCCTAAGGATTTAATTTGTGTGTGTATATAAACTTTTAAGTGAACTACCATACATAAAAATGTATTCCCTATTCCCCGCACATTTTCCTGATGCATAAAGCCGCGAACCTTCATGAAATTAAATACCACTTAGTAGAGAGAATGTACGGTGATGACAGGAAACATTTCAATCATTTTTTCTTTATCCATCATTTGTGGGGCCCAAAAAGGATCTTTGCCTTTATTTGTAGCTGCTTTTATCCTTGGTCACATTATTTATAAAACCCTGGGGACAATCCCATCTGGAAGTGATACCTATGTCAGGCGGTTAAGACCTCCTCTTTTCAGCACCTTTGTCACCCAAAGCCCCATATTTTTTTTTTTAAATCTCACCCAAAGACCCCCATATTTTTTTGGAAATTTACCACCGCTCCAAGACCCCCATTTTGGGGGGAAATTTTGAAATTTTCAACCAAATAACCTCTATTTTCAGAAATTTTTTGCAAAATCTCACCAGACTCCATTTTTGGGGAACTTTGGCACATTGTCACCCCCCTAAACACCCCAGTTTTGGGGAATTTGGCTGTCTCGTCACCCAAGACCCCCTATTTTTTTCTAGTCCTCTGTCACCGAATGCCCCTGGGTTTGGACGCGCGAGCCTTACACCATTCCTTTCATATGTGAGTGCCCCCCCCCCCCCCGGGTATTTATACCTTTACACGTTTCTTTTTATGGTGTTCACCTTTGCCCGTAATAACCAATTCAACCCTGGTCCTGCAGAGTCATATGTCAGTGTTTTGAGATGGCTTCCCAAATGACTTGCAGTCATAATTAATTTTGGAAGCCATCTCAAAACCTACCTAAGACTAGGCTTGTTTGTACTCATTTGAATACATTTTTCATGTGAATCTGAATATGCCATGGAAATTTTAATTTTTTTGAATTTTTTTGGAACAAAATAATATTTTGAACTCTGAATGACTACTGCAAGTAATATGTCAGTGGTTTTTGAGATGGGCTTCCAAATGACTTGCAGTCAATAATTATTTTGGAAGCCATCTCAAACCACTTACCTAGACTAGGCTTGTTTTTGTACTCAATTTGAATGCAATTTTGCATACTGATTCTGAATATGTCCATGACATGCGTATTTTGGATTTTTTGAAAAAATTCAACAATCTTGAGTGATTATATGCAACCTGTCATCCTGTAATCAAAATTTGGAGCCATCTCAAAAACCACTGAACTTAAGACTAGGCTTGTTAGTACCATTTGAATGCATTGTGCATGCTGATTCCTAAGTTTGGTCATGAAAATGGCATATTTTTTTGAAAATCTTTTTTTGGAAAAACAAATATTTTGAACTCTGCAAGATTATGCTCCTGGAGGGACTCTAAAGGTAAGTCATACTTCATCATCTGACGTCCGGGTTCGACGCTATAAGTCTTTTGACATGCTTTGTGCTACACGCACACATGCAGAATCTAGGACTGGTTTCCCCTAAATATAAAAACAAAATAATTATAAAACAAAGTATAGAAGAAACAAGCATCACATATTAGAAAAATGAGAAAAATTCTAGTATGCGATGCATGTTTCTTTTCTCTTCTTCTTCCTTTTCTTTTCTAGTAGCTTCTAGTATGCGATGGTTGTGTTTCTTTCTCTTTTTCTTCTTTTCTTTTCTAGTATGCGATGCATGTTTCTTTCTCTTATGCGATGCGTATTTCTTTCTCTTTCTGTTTCTAGTATGCGATGCGTGTTCTTTCTCCTCTTTGAAATATAATATGTTAAGGAATGCATCAGCATCACATCTTGTGTACTAGCAATTGATCGTTTTAGCTATATACTTTTGATTCCGTGTACGATGCGCTAGTGTCACACCTACTTTGTAATCAATTATAACACACTAAAAAAAGAAAAGCAAATAATACTATGTCATTTCTATATTTTGCCTCCAAGCTCCCTACCAAACATAATTTTTGGTCACACAAAATTGCCAAGTTGGAATTAAGGCCAAACTTTTTTTAGTTTTCCAAAAATCTGTAAAATCAGCCTGTTTTTAGCCTAAATTTTGATCAATTTTGGCTGATTTTTTTTAGAAATTTTGTTTGTCAAAAAATTGTCATTTTTTTCTCTTGGATTTTTTCAGATTTTTGGGGCTAATTTTAGGCCAATTTGACCTACAGACAAAAAAAATTTGCCCCGACCGACCGCCCTAATCTTAAGGTCCGCTCGCCCCGTAAAACAGGGTTTTCTTTTTTCATTGCCTTAGCCATAGAAGATTCATGGGGTCAAAGAAAATAGTAGCTTTCTCTTCTTCTGCTACCAAAGGTTTGGTTCACTTTCTGGTAAAATCTTGGGTTCTGGGAACAATGCTATTAGCAATCTAGCATGGCCTTTAAGTGCTCCACTCACTTTCCAGGATCAAAACTAAAACTAAAAGTGGAACCCCCAAATTCTGACATCCACCTACCCCTGAAAAGCAAATAAGCATGCAGCCTGAACAAACTATCAATGATTGCAAGTTTTCCCAGGTGGGTGAAACTGTGTACAAATGCCCATAGAATGATTTCGATATCAATAGTAATAGCGGCAATTTCGATGAGCTCCTAATAGACTTCTAATTTATGCAGTATACTCTCGACCCGCGCTGAACGTAGTCATAAATTCACAGCACCAAACCAACTACGACCGGCGATCGATACTACTGATCTCACGCAGTCTGAGCCTCCACTCTCTTGAGCAAGTGTCCTATCCCAATTTATTTGAGGATCCCTGGTTTTCCTAATGTGATTAGTAACAAATGTGAACTCCCGAAGATAACGTACTAGAGTTTCCCAAAGAGAGGCATGAAATTCAATTAAACGAGTACAAACAAGCCTAGTTTTTAATGATTTTTATAGGTCAGTGGTTTTTGAGATGGCTCCACAAATGACCTGTGGTCATGGGGGAAGTCATCTCAAATTCCACTGACTTATTGTTATAACCTGTACCCGAATACTACCAGGGTTAAAACCGGGTTAAGATGGAAGCCATCCCTCAAAAGCCACTGACTTATAGGTTACAACCTATACCGAATATACCAGGGTTGAAAGGTTAAGATGGAAGCTATCCTCAAAACCCACTTGACTTATATGTGACAACCTATACAGAATTACCAGATTTGAAGGGGTAGATTGAAGCCATCTCAAAAGCCCTGACTTATAAGTTACAACCTATACAGAATTTCCAGTTGAAAGGGTTAAGATGGAAGGCATCTCAAAAGCCACTGACGGTTAACTGTTTACAACCTATACGAAATCTACCAGGGTTAAAAAGGGTTAAGATGGAAGCCATCTCAAAGCCCACTTCTGTGTTATAACCTATACCGAATTTACCAGAGTTGAAAGGGTTAAGATGGAGCCATCCTCAAAGCCAATGACTTATGTATTTTGACCTTAACCAGAATTGAACCAGAATTGAAATGTTAACCCCAAATGGTGCTTAAAACCATTCCAGAAATTGAAATAAAAATCCACTCTTCAACACCAACAACAAAAAATTCTGCGGAATAGCAAAAAATGTTTATCTTAGGATCAAGTAAGCGCTGAAGCAGTGTATACCCACAGGCCGACACTGTAGATGTCGGCGGACACCGGCAACTTTTTTTCCTCCATCTTTCTTTTTTTCTCACACAACTCAACTATTATTGCTTCAAGAGATATCGTACTAACTTTCCTAAGCGATCTGTCCCTGTGGTAGATATAGAAACGTGCTATTTACTCGGCTATTTGAGCAAATTATGCCTCTTGGATGATTTATTAAACATGGTCAATACTATTACTTTCTTCCCAAGCCTCTGCTGCGGTTCAAAGAAAGCTAGGCACTGCGACAGGATGAGCAGCGTCTTCTTAGTTTTTTCGTTGGCTAATAGAAAAGAAAAGTCTACTGCTCCTATATACTTTTTGAGGAGGCGAAGACGACTTGCCTGGGTGGATGCGATGTTGAGAGAAGTTCATCCACCCTTCTTAATAAGCCAGGAAGACAATGAACTTCTTCAAACATACTATCATGGATCACACGGTAAGAGAACTTTAACCACTTTCTGTGCTGCTGAAATCCATTTTGGCATGTTACTGCGGCAAAGTTGTAAAAGCTGCCCTCTTGGATTTGTATCCGTATCAATAATACCAAGTCTTTTGCATGTGACATCTTGTGAAGGGTGTACTCAATCGTTCAACAAACAGAAATTTTAGTAATTTTTTTTTCAGTAAGTTGATAGCCCTTGGGCAGATGTTGCCACGGTTACTGGGGAGTCATTCCTTGTGATGCAATTTAAAAACCTACTGATTATGAACAAGAATCTTTGGACTCTTCTACTGCATACCCTATGTAGCCCCCCAAAATGGTCATTACAAAAATGGGGCTCAAAATGTTATGGAATTCTAGAACCTCATGAAACCCGCAAAATGTTGTGCTTTTTTCAACATTGCATTTCATGGATAAGCTGCAACTTCTATTTGCCAAGGAAGAGTGAGCCTCATCATACATGAGATGCATGTGTATGTATGTTACCAGGTGCAAGTAAAACCTTCCCCTTTTTCCACCCAGAAAATGGGGGAAGTTTTGTTTGTTCTAATACCATACAGTGCAACAAAAGTTGCAAGTTAGCCTTTTAGTGTGCCCAAGAAAAAGCACCACTTTAGACTGAAAGTGGCACTGGCACATTTTCATGAAAATATGAAATTCCTTCAATTTGCTCTCAAATGATAGTCTATGACCTTGGAAGAATACATAAATTTTACACACAAAAATAACAAGATTAGACCTTATTTTAAAAAAAAATATTTAAAACAATAATAATAATAAGTTTTCAAATTAGCAATGGCTTGATAAAATAAGTCAAAACCGATGAGTGTTTAAAAGGGCTACCCCCGAGTCCCAAATGACACTATCCCATCTCTCCCCCCCCCCCCAAATTTTTTGCTTTCCTCCATCCCCCAATATTATAACAATGGTGTTACCACTGATTTTGTCTGTCAACAAGCTTACCATCAGTGCACATGTTGCCTATCTTTCCTCCATGCTGTCAATCCAATTTGAATATTTAATCATTATAACATCCCCTCCATAAAACCTGTCAAACTCGGGTAACAGGTATCATGAAATGTGAACAATTTATTTGTTGCATGTCAAATCAAAAATTCA
>JAMKCH010055622.1:0-18385 GCA_023653785.1 Ophioderma brevispina | reverse complement strand
ATGAGATGTAATGGTCGCTTATCGTAGGTATTTTAATTCAGGCAAGTTCCACCGCGGGGATTCACTGAAGAATGAAAAGAAATTGATTAACAAAGATGGGACTCTGTCCACCTGAACTACATACACTGTGCAAAATTTGCGCCATTAATTATCGTTGGACAGGGCAAATTAAGCAAAAAAATTGTCAAACACCTGTGTAGGAGGCCCCTGATTGCAATCCTGTGAAAATGCTACACACTACTTTACTTTACCTTTCGAATGAAGGTTGGGTAGATTCCCTTTGAGTCTGCTTCCAGTATTAAGACCCCTACTTTTTCCAAATTTCAGGCCTGATAGCCCAAATTGGGAATAACTTGAGATGCTTGTCGGCTAGGTGGGTATTGCCCAAGAAAATCAGCTCTCAGGTCCACAAAATTGGTCACAACTAACAGTTCATCAAAGACGCTAATTTGCAACTACAAAAAATAGTTGTCAAGGCAGCGTTTCGTGCTTTGTGCTGTACACCTTTACCCAAACCAAAGTTGAGTGCCCCTTGACCTAATGATTTCCAAAATGAAAGGAGGTTGGTACACAGATGCACAAAATGACACAAAAATTTCTTGTTTTTTATTCACTAGAGCATCTCAGTTCCTGGAAAACAAGTTTATTTTAAAACTCATGCATTCAGCCAGAATAAAAAGCATACAGGGACCATTGAAAAAAATGACAAGAGTGATGAAGCCCCTCTCAAACTTGCTTCTAAGCCAATCATTCCATAAAGTCTCACACGTTGTAATCTTTGATATTTTATCCTGTTGGTTTGCATCTTAAAATTATGGCCAGCCCAAAAAAAGCTCAAAAACAGTTGAGTTTTCAACTTAAACCCGACCAATTATTTATAGCCCTTTTTACTATTCAATACAACGACCTATTCTTTACCCCCAGCTGCCTGGGATATTACACTTCAGTGAGCTGCGTGGGATATCCCAGATATATCCAAGAATGAAACACAAAACTTAAAAGAAAAGTCCAGTAATTGTCATCAACATGCCATACCACCGGGAACGTGCTATTTTAAAGGAGGGTCAATCCACAATTGCATTGTGGAATTGAGCCGTGAGTGATCTATGAACCGGCAAATTTAACTTGAGTTGTCACTGAAGTTGGCTATTTTTCTGAATTCTTGTGCCATAGAAATACCTCTCCAGCTCCACTATCATACATTGTACACTATTTACGGGAAAATATTTTACCCGGGGGCCACTTGTATTACAAAGGGGATATGAGGCGTGAACAAGCAAAACACGTAAAAAGGGTTGTCTTTTTTCCAACAGGGATGTACGCGCAGTACATCGTTAGGGTGTCAAAAACAGCAAATATGGAAAAAAGGGTATGTTTTTACTTAAAACCCTGAAATGGTCATGTTATACTCATTAAGAAGGGATCAACTATCCAAAATATTGTAATCAGAACTGGCGGAAGTAACGCAAAGCAAGATAATAAAGGGAATTACGATTCACTGCACTGAGTACTGTTCAGGGTATCATAAACAGATAAAAATACGTGTGTAGGGTATGTGTTAGCTTGTTTTTAGTCGGTGAAAATACGTGTTTAGGGTACATTTTGAAGGTCCTGTTCACGCATTATCACCTTTGAATACATTGTGGCCCCCCCGGGATATTTTACCGTAAAATGCTGGATGCTATAGAAAAAATGCTAAGTGAGACAAAACACATTCTTTTTTATATTGTATCATGTATCAATGGCTTTACCTTCTTGCCTTTCTTCGTTACCTTATCCACTTTATTCTAAGTTTGGTACCTAAAAAATGTATCTCTAGTTTCTGCAATGAAAAAATAGATAAAAATATATTGTCAAATTGTTTCAGCAGAGTCTGACAAAATATATTTTAGAATTAGTGATTTTGCAGTTTTTGGTCATGATGGTACATTATGAAATGATTTTTGAGCCAATCAGTAATAATTATCAATTTTAAAAGCTACGAATATAAAATTCTTTTGAAACTGTGACTGACATACATTAATCAGGTGTTTCTGCATGTACAATTGCCATAATTGTGATACACTTATTAATCCCCTTGATCAAGACATCTGTTAGGATTGGTGTTAGAGTAAGACAGGGTTCAGGTTTATGTTTGGATGATCATGGGACCGATGCTAATAGCCTTGTCACAGGGGACCCCAGATTTTACCAGCAGAAGTGGTTAGTCTGTGAGCAATGACTCCTCCTTATGTACATGATCATAATGCCATTAACTTAATCAAGGGAGGACATATAGACTGTTAAAGGTATACTGTTAAAGAAACGTCATGTGAAGTCCCAATTATTGGGACTACAGAAAGTGCGTTCAACATTTTGATATTCAAAGATAGCCACTATTTTTACCCTGTGAAATATTAGGGCTAAAAGGATGTTTGGTGGAAGTTACACGCAAAAATGTGCTTCCACTTTGGTTCCCAAATATGATGAAATGTGTATGATACTTCAGCATCCTTAACACATGGGCAAAGGGGCATGCGATTTGTTTGTATTTCCGATTATTCAACTATATTTGATGACATACTTGCGCGATATATTCAATCCTTTACTTAGAACAGCATCGATTCTCAGTGAGTCAAGTCAAATTTTACATCCTTGTATCCTTTGTGCGTTATCCGTAGATTCTTCATCATCTGAAACATCCGGTCAGCGTCATCGCCATCATCATCACTAGCCGTTTGAACTTCATCTTCCTTGGGTTCATCGTCGTCAGTGTAGTCATTCTATTTCCGTATGTTGTTTTCTTTTTGAATGTCTTATTACAGACACTTGATGTAGAGGAGCATTCGACTGAAAATTAAGTTCTCGTTGACTAGCGGTGTCAAACCACATCTTGATGCAAGCAAACAATTTCTGGGTTGTGTGTGGTGGACTGCAGTGCCTGGGAAGCAATGAATCGATCAGACCTGAGGCTGATGAATGCTTGAATGGATCTTCTTTGATTAGAGATTGTCTGCAACTTTGTGTATATAGTAAAACTCATCTGTTTATGTGATAAAGTGGTTTAGACTACGACGAAGTGCCATCATGGCCTGCTTAAGATTTCTAAGACCACTTCACATGCCTGTTGTTGATGAATGTCTGTTGATGGCTGTTGTGAAAAGGGTTAACATTTGCATGTAATATCCACATACTTTGGATGGATTTAAACCAAACTTGGGTCCACAGGTGCAACATGGCATCCCCCACTTGTTGATGATGGCAAAGGTCACATGCCAAGGTCAAAGGTCATGTGAGGGTCAAATGTAAACTAGGCTGAAAATGTAATTTGACCTCAAATGAAAAGTTGAAGTTCAATTGAACCAACTTTAATCATAGGTGCAACATGGGATCCCTCATTTGTTGATGAGGTCAAAGGTCACATGCCAAGGTCAAAGGTCATGTTGCGGTAAAGTTGTAAAATAAGGCTGAAAATGTAAAATTGTACCTCAAATGAAAGTGTAGCTTCAATTGGAACCAAACTTGAATCATAGGTGCACCATGGGATCCCTCCCTCATTTTGTTGATGAGGTCAAAGGTCACATATCCAAGGTCAAAGGTCCTGTTAGGTCTATCATTCACTAACCGCGACGGAGGGCGACACAAGCGGGGGTCCCGAGACCGATGTATTTTTTACTTTTTCTGAAGAGTTGAGTTCTTTTCTGCAAAATTTTCTTGGAAGATATCTATGTCAAGTAATATGAGGAAATGGAGAAATTTAAATCATACCACTGACATGCAAAGGCCATATTTTCACATGTTATGCATGCACGGTTTGTCTCTAAGTTCATAGTTCTTATATGGGAAAGAACTGTGAACTCTAACAATGAGACCATATTTCAAAGAATTTTGGGTATTTCCCACTCCCTTCGGGGCGATGCTAACCGGTTGCCTTGTCCAATTTCTTTTCTTTCAAAAATCAACAAAGTGGTATAGTGGGACTGTTACTTAGCAGGCTTTGTATCTCACTATTGTAGAGGTTCAACCTGTACCTTGACCTTGTTCCCCCTTTTGACTTGATCTATATGTCTAAAGCAATGTTCATCCTATGCAGTACCTTTATCAGACAACATTTTTACTGTTAACTAAGTTATCAAGAATTTGTTATTGATTGGGTAAAGGGCCCTAATCTATCTCAGGCTTAATCCCAACATTCCACTTTTTCCCCAAATTTAACATTTTTATGTTTTTGTTTTATTTGGATGATTAAGATTTAGGTCATCCTTCACAGAGTGAAGTATGAATTTGCCATTGGGTAATTATACTGGCAACCCATCCCCCGCCACCCACTTTGCTTCGGCAGTTTTTTCCTGTCTTAGCATGTGCGACTTAAACACATAAGTGATTCCCCATTGGTTCATGGCAAACGGCTGAGTAGACATTTTTATGCTTAATTTTCATACCCCAACAGTATCCTGATCATATCTCAACACAGAGTTTAAAAGTGAACTCGAGAAGTGTTAATTTCAAGATAAATATACCCAATCGGACAGGCCATCTCCTGTTTTCGCGAACGCGTTGTAAGATGCTGGAGTTGGCTTTGACCTGAAGTGACGTAAAATTAGCAACGACAAAAACCGCCCCGAAATGCACTGTACCAGCTATAAAAAAACTCAAAACAAAAACAAACGCACTCGTATCGAATAACGACCCCATGCCAGGCCATGTGAAATTTAAAAGGTTCACACTTTTATTGGTATAGATTTACTCTGTCTAGAAAACACCAATAAAGGTAATTTATCATTTACTTGTATTTCCCGTAGGTCACTGTGGATACGAGTTTTTTACCCCGTTTTTCTTATAACACGCCGGTGCAAGATTTTACCACATGCAATACAACGCAAGAATTTTACACCAGAAATTTTCATAAGTGGCCGTTTACCTATGTTTTTGAGTAGTAGTAGTAAAAAGTAAGTGGACTCAAAGTTTTAAGCCGGTTTTGTCCCCGTAAAATAGGAGTGGCCAGATTCACCCCACACTCGCAGCAACCGCCCCACTCCTTCCTTCCACTTCACCCCCTATTCAATGCATCCTCCAACCTCATCCCAACCCTCCTCCTCTCCTCCTCCACTTGCTTCTTCCATGTCTTGAACCAATATGTAATGTGTAGAGGGTTTTCTAATATCAAATTTCATTTAGCATTAATCAACGAAAATGAAAATTACATGCATATGACAATCGATGTATTTCAAAAATATTCCGACAGCTTTTTTCTAAAAAAAGTGGTCTTAACTTTCTTACTATTGAATATTACACCATGGGCATTTTTGAAAATGTCGATCTATCAGGCGATTTTCGTTTTGTTAGGCTATTTTTTCTTGACACAAACCAAGGTTCAAACGTGGACAAGATTCACCATAATTTGACGGTCTTCATGTCTTCCCCTAAGCACCCCCTCCGCCTACAGCACAGAACACAACAACAACCAGAATAGGTATCCAACTCCTGCAAATGATATAAGACTACAAAAAAAGAAAAAAAAAAGCAGCATCCTAATAAGGACAAAATGATATTTTTAGTCATTACTGTCCGTACGGACCTTACTAACACACGTAATTGAATGAGATTTGTATATCTTGGAACCTGCTAGTTTCTTCTTTTCTTTCCAATTCTTCAGATTGAAAAATAACTTTATAACATCCTCACTTTTAAGCTATCCTGCAAATTTCAAATATTGGACTCTTTCGGAATAAATCGACTGATAGTGTCTTTTAATTAGTAAATCCTTGGTACCAACATCACACTTTTTCCACAGTAATGTGGTTTTTACCATTATATTGTGTTTTTTTTTTTTATTTTAAATACATTTTTATTTTTATTGCATAGCTTTATTTATTGTTACATTAATATATGGTAGTCTATGCTTTCCCTTCTTTATTCTGGAACACAATTATTAAGGGCATTATGAACATTAGTGTGGTCCCTGGGGTTTTTGACCCTGAAAAAATTTTATTGTAGCTGATTTGCACCAGAAGTCAAATGCATCATACACAACATATCCAAAGTCCCCATAAATCCCCTTGGGAACAAATTTTATCCAGATGGCCGCCATATTAGCTATATCTCCGCTTTTAAAGTAGATGTTACATAATTTTAGTGTTTTTGAATATATTTTGGGTCCAAAAGAATCCATCATGTACCCTCTAAATCCTGATGACTTCCCTTCCCCAAAATCCAAATGGCCGCCATTTTTATATAATTAGCTATCATCTCATGTTTTGAATATGTTTTTTATATTTGTTTAGATCTAAATTATTGATGTTTCTTAAGTCAAAAATCCAAATGGCCACCAAAATGACTGCCAATTTCTGCCATTACATATAATTATCTTCTCACTGACATATACTGGCCTTTGCAGTATCCTGCAGAAGGCTCGGTCAAACTAACGCATATATAGGAGGGTTGCTTAAAAGCAATAATCCCAAAAAGTGATTGTTCTAATTACCAAATAGTAGTATTTTAGTTTCATCTTTAGTCTATTCGAAGAATGACTTGGGTGTTATGTTATCAGAATGCAATTTCCCAAAACTGCACTATTCGACCAGCAGCCTCAACAGAATAATCATTCGAAAGATGTTAAAATTTATTATAATGCGTTTTTCGTACACTTTTCACCTAAACGCATGATTAATATGGGCCTACACAAGTACGTCTTGCCAGATATGGCATAGAAATAGGCCATATTTTTCTTATTTTACAACCAGTACCAACTGGAAACTGGAGTGTGAAAGAAATATAAAACAGAGGAATCCCCAGAAATATGGGAGAAATAATTTGGGTGTGAAAACACCTCAAGGACCCTTCCTATTACATATTCAGGTTCCGTTTTTTGTACCCGTCCCTTTACAATTCTCTTTATTTATTTATATCTATTACTTATTTCACTTATGTTATATGTATTAATTATATAATTATTTCTGTCAGTTTTTATTATTCGCTTATATATTTTATTTAGCAATAATTTATTTGTTTGTTTCTTTATCCCTCTTTCCCTTGTTCTGAAGTTGGATAAAGCAAATTATAATGTAAGGCAGCCATTTTTGAATTTCAGCATCAAGGAAAGATTTAGACTAAAATCATCAAACCTCTACTTGAGAAGCCAAATATAGCTACTTATATGCATTCAGCTATTTTGGCGGCCATCTTAGGATAAAAAAATTTCCCCAAAGGGGATTCATGGGATTTTGGATATGTTTTGTATATGATGTATTCTGCAAGTCTGGGAAAAAAATCAGCTCAAAACAATTTTTATGACGTATATGTGTATTCTTCTTCAGGACTAGAACTACATAGTGCAATGAATGTATAGCTGAGATTTTGTCCAATTATTTGAAAAACAATTTTGAATTCAGTAATTCTGTAATCAATAGAGCTTTAGAGTTATACATGCAGTGTTTTGTTGACAGCTGCTAAAGTTTGTTTCCTCCTGAATATGTTAAAATTGTTGTTAATTATGTTAACAAATAAATAGTGATGTCCATTTGCAATGATCAGTTTTAGAAAAGACACAGAGAGCGAGATAAGGGGTGCCAGACTTGGTGTACTCGGGCCTAAACCCCCCGCTCTGAGGGGGCAAATTTGTCTTGGGAAATTTTCCTTCCCAGGGTGGTCAAATGCCATTTTCCCGGTCAGAGGGCTAAAATTGGCTGATTTAGCATGATTTTTGCAAATGTTTCCCGGCCAAAGTCGGGGGGGGGGGGGGGGGGGGGAAAGGGGAAGGTGGGAGGAGGGGAGGGGTCACTTTGCCCCCCCCCTTTCCACCCCCCAACCACTCACCCCAACCCCACCCCACCCTTCCCCCCCATTAGGCCCCTGGTGCCAAAGAACTCTAAACTGACTGATCCAAAGCAATAGACAATAGCAATTATACTCCAGGCCCTAATTTCTGTTTCATTTCGCCAGTAGCTAGCATCCCAACAAATAGGTGCCATCTGATTGTTGAAAACCTGGTCGGCCCGCCAGCGAAAGACCTCATGTGCGTGTAACAGAAATATGGCGCGACAAATCTACACACACTAAACAAAAGTCTCTGCAACAAGAATAAAAAGAAATCATAATCACAAAAAGATTTCACTCTACCATCGTTCTTAGCCAAACTATGACGCATTTCATATCAAGTTGTGTTTTTTCAACAGATTTAATTCTCCAATCTAATAAAATCATTAGTTTTTATATAGCGCTTTACACTGTAAACAGTCTCCAACCGCTGTTTGCCTATTATTAGTACGCCGCCATTAGGAAATCGTCCCACAATCATTTCGCTTCCTTTAGGTGGCTGCTGGCCAACGCCCATCCCTTCACACCTTAGATTGTATATCCACACATAACTGACAGCTCCCCAGATTTCCTTGGTCGGCGGGCAATTGCGATTAAGTATCTTGCCCGGGACACAACAACGTTGGCCTCAGCGGGGCTCGAACTCACGCCCTAGTTGATCACGAGTCCTGCACTTTTCCACTGACCACACGCGCTCACAAAAAACTCCCACTGCTGTGTTCCTTGCAAAAACTGAACACAGAGGCGATATATTGATGTAATGCATACGATGTTTGCGTACGCATGCATTGACTTTTCCTTGTGAAAGCACTTGAACAATTCACTTGCCAGGTACTTGAAATACAAAGCCAGATGGTCACTTACCATACCTCCCAGGTCATGGTGGCTTTACACGTGAAATCCATAGAGTGTGAGAAAATTTGTTGCATGTTCTCTAAATATGGGGGATTAAAAGAACTGGCGATAGATAATTTGCCGATTGCACACCAGGAGGAATACCGATAGCCCGATGCCGCAAATGAACCCAAAATAGCCGCTAATTGAAATTGTCACCAGTTTGTTAGGTTATTCTAAAATGTTTATACAGTAGAAAAGTGTATGCGTGTGTGGACCAGATGAGAGTCACGTCATAGCAGAACAGTAGGTCTTAAAAAAATAGGAACTTTTTGAGACATCACGCAATTATGCAATTTGAATGATAAATCACGTGGTTTTTCTCAAAGTCATGTCTGAATACGTATTCACATTCCATGATCAAAACAGTATAATGTCAACGGTATATTAAAAAGTTCTTTTGAATTATCACTGCCATTTCTGCCAATTCAATTTCCTAGTCCAACAGTGGACTTGCTCTCATCTTTCATTGACGATATCACATTTCGCGTCCACAAAGCCTACCTTTTTTCTCACGTAACATGTGAGTCACTCTAACAAACCGGACAATTCAATGTGCGGCTATTTTGGAGTCATTCTGTGGCGTTCCCGTGTCGTAGCCTTTTGGGGTGCAATCGACAAGTCGGCTCTTTTAATCCTCCATATTTAAGGAACATGGCATCAAATCAACTGTTTTTTCACACTCTAGTTCTGGCGAATAACATCTGTTATGAAAACCAACTTGGGCATGCATGCGCCAATGGTGGTTAAGAACGATACAGTTTGACATCATTTTGTAATTAGGACATTGATTTTCTTCATTTTGTAATACTTTGGTCTAGTGTTTGGTATACATTCCAAAAATAATGTTCAACCTAGAATCTTTTTGTCTCAATAAAGAAACATTCCAAAGATGATGGTCTGTAATTTGGCTCTGTGTTTTCAAGATTCCAAGCCATTTCATATTACATGAATGATGTGATCCCCTCTGGCCACATGTGATTAGAAGAGAGGAGAATGTTCAATTGACACTTCAAATGAACAATGATCTACTGTACAATGCCTCCAAGTGTGATCTCTTAGCTACTAGACTGTAGCCATATGTGGTAGTACAGGTTCAGGCTAGTCTATGCTCCTGGTTTATACACTAATCTGTTCATTCCAAAATGCAGTCATTTACCCGTGGAGTTAATATAGTAAATCATAGTAATTATAGTCAGGCTTGGCGGCCAAGCCTCAATTCATTATATACAACTCACCAAAAATGTCAAAGAACTTAAGCAATCGAAGTGCAACCACAAACCAATTTGGGTGTTTTGATGTGGTCGGTCATGTGTGTTCCCCTGACCCACATACGACCTCGTCCTCGTTCGTTATTCATACAAACAAAAATAGAAATAACCCTCCAGTGGAGTTGATTCTTCAACTCCAACGGTTTTGGAATAAAAAATATTCCTTGACAACGTAACAAATTCAGAATTTTTCGTGAAGATATTCGTTTTACTAGTGTTTAACCAATGGCGATGTCTGCAATTGGGATTTCTTGGCCGCCCTCGCCCTGATTAAGGTATAGCATTATTATTTACTATAATAACTCCCTGATTAACCACTTTCAAGTTCACAATTCACAGCAACTCTAACCAAATCTTTAATAGACATTTATTGCTAAATGTAGCCCAGAATTTGATAAATGTTCATATAAAGTCCCAAGGATCAATGAGTATTACCATTATTCCGTCCTGTTTTTGTATGATATTGTGCATAGCGCTTGACGGAAGGATGGCGGAAAGATTCTATATGTCCCCCTTAAAATTATACATGAAAAAATTATTTTTTCATTATGGGGCCTTATACTAATAATAACCTAACCCCAAAAGGCCAAAAATAAAAAAGAATTTATTACATGTAGAACTTCGAAGAGGGGTACATATGGAACGCTTGCCGGAACCTCATTTTCATCCTTGGGCTTCTATATGAAACGTCTTCCAGAATTTGCTGGTGAATGGGAGAAGGCCAGAAATAATTGGATACAAACTAATTCCATCTCCTTCTTTCTCATCTTCTCTGACTCAACTAGCCAAGATATTGGAGACGAAGAAAAAATAAAGTTATAAAAGCATAGAATACACAAGAATTTTGTTTCTTTTTAAGGCCTTAACTCGTAATTATATATCTAGAGCCATGGGGATTCCAACATTTCATTGAAGTTCAGATTTTGGCAACACATCTATAGAATGCTGCTTTCTGTAATGGGCAGATGTGGTCCCTATTTGGTCCGTTAGATCACATGACAATAGAATAGAACATTCTTTCACTGGATCATTCTTGATTGTATTTTTTGCTTCACCTGGTGTAGCATTCGTCTATAAATTCCTTGTGGTGGTTTAGGCACATCAATTATGTTATTATTTTGACTATTTCTATAGCCAAATTATTTTGGGTTCAGTTTTCCATGGAAGAAATGGAATTTTTTATTAAAGGCCACAATATAAATCTTGGTCACATGCCAATAAAGTAGTAAACCAGTTCCCATCTTCTCTGTTTAAAACAATACATATCCATTGATTTTAATCATATATCTGCTTCCAAAATCTCCTGCATTCTAAATAATTGCTCCTCTAGCAAAGCTGGCTTCGGATATTGAATATTTGTGGAAAGTTAGGCTTGATAGTTTAATTGAATTCACAGCTGTTTGACCCCATACCAAATCGTCTTATTTTTATGAACAATTTTTAGGCAGTGGGCCGACACCATTTTGGCAACTGATAACTAGGATTGCAAGAGCTATTACCTTCAAAAATTTGAAAAATCCATTGGGGAACTGCCACTCTATGCCTACAAAGGTTTATTTGTATGATTATAGTGCCCTCTATATGCCCCTTCTCCATAAGAGAGACCGTGTGACTAGATTTTTTAAAAAATCAAATTTGCCCGGATGAAATTTTAAAAAATTAACACAGATGAAGTTGTGGAATAAGTGATACTAATTAAATTTAAAGTGTGTCGCTGTTGACTAGTTTTTGTTTTATTCTGGTTTTTGTCATAATAAATAGACTTTCACACAGTTTGTGAGTAAGTGTATAGAAGAATGATGAAATGCAATGTGCTCATATAATATATCGCACTTTTTTGGGTCCAAAAGAATCCATCATGTACCCTCTAAATCCTGATGACTTCCCTTCCCCAAAATCCAAATGGCCGCCATTTTTATATAATTAGCTATCATCTCATGTTTTTGAATATGTTTTTTATATTTGTTTAGATCTAAATTATTGATGTTTCTTAAGTCAAAAATCCAAATGGCCACCAAAATGACTGCCAATTTCTGCCATTACATATAATTATCTTCTCACTGACATATACTGGCCTTTGCAGTATCCTGCAGAAGGCTCGGTCAAACTAACGCATATATAGGAGGGTTGCTTAAAAGCAATAATCCCAAAAAGTGATTGTTCTAATTACCAAATAGTAGTATTTTAGTTTCATCTTTAGTCTATTCGAAGAATGACTTGGGTGTTATGTTATCAGAATGCAATTTCCCAAAACTGCACTATTCGACCAGCAGCCTCAACAGAATAATCATTCGAAAGATGTTAAAATTTATTATAATGCGTTTTTCGTACACTTTTCACCTAAACGCATGATTAATATGGGCCTACACAAGTACGTCTTGCCAGATATGGCATAGAAATAGGCCATATTTTTCTTATTTTACAACCAGTACCAACTGGAAACTGGAGTGTGAAAGAAATATAAAACAGAGGAATCCCCAGAAATATGGGAGAAATAATTTGGGTGTGAAAACACCTCAAGGACCCTTCCTATTACATATTCAGGTTCCGTTTTTTGTACCCGTCCCTTTACAATTCTCTTTATTTATTTATATCTATTACTTATTTCACTTATGTTATATGTATTAATTATATAATTATTTCTGTCAGTTTTTATTATTCGCTTATATATTTTATTTAGCAATAATTTATTTGTTTGTTTCTTTATCCCTCTTTCCCTTGTTCTGAAGTTGGATAAAGCAAATTATAATGTAAGGCAGCCATTTTGAATTTCAGCATCAAGGAAAGATTTAGACTAAAATCATCAAACCTCTACTTGAGAAGCCAAATATAGCTACTTATATGCATTCAGCTATTTTGGCGGCCATCTTAGGATAAAAAAATTTCCCCAAAGGGGATTCATGGGGATTTTGGATATGTTTTGTATATGATGTATTCTGCAAGTCTGGGAAAAAAATCAGCTCAAAACAATTTTTATGACGTATATGTGTATTCTTCTTCAGGACTAGAACTACATAGTGCAATGAATGTATAGCTGAGATTTTGTCCAATTATTTGAAAAACAATTTTGAATTCAGTAATTCTGTAATCAATAGAGCTTTAGAGTTATACATGCAGTGTTTTGTTGACAGCTGCTAAAGTTTGTTTCCTCCTGAATATGTTAAAATTGTTGTTAATTATGTTAACAAATAAATAGTGATGTCCATTTGCAATGATCAGTTTTAGAAAAGACACAGAGAGCGAGATAAGGGGTGCCAGACTTGGTGTACTCGGGCCTAAACCCCCCGCTCTGAGGGGGCAAATTTGTCTTGGGAAATTTTCCTTCCCAGGGTGGTCAAATGCCATTTTCCCGGTCAGAGGGCTAAAATTGGCTGATTTAGCATGATTTTTGCAAATGTTTCCCGGCCAAAGTCGGGGGGGGGGGGGGGGGGGGGAAAGGGGAAGGTGGGAGGAGGGGAGGGGTCACTTTGCCCCCCCCCTTTCCACCCCCCAACCACTCACCCCAACCCCACCCCACCCTTCCCCCCCATTAGGCCCCTGGTGCCAAAGAACTCTAAACTGACTGATCCAAAGCAATAGACAATAGCAATTATACTCCAGGCCCTAATTTCTGTTTCATTTCGCCAGTAGCTAGCATCCCAACAAATAGGTGCCATCTGATTGTTGAAAACCTGGTCGGCCCGCCAGCGAAAGACCTCATGTGCGTGTAACAGAAATATGGCGCGACAAATCTACACACACTAAACAAAAGTCTCTGCAACAAGAATAAAAAGAAATCATAATCACAAAAAGATTTCACTCTACCATCGTTCTTAGCCAAACTATGACGCATTTCATATCAAGTTGTGTTTTTTCAACAGATTTAATTCTCCAATCTAATAAAATCATTAGTTTTTATATAGCGCTTTACACTGTAAACAGTCTCCAACCGCTGTTTGCCTATTATTAGTACGCCGCCATTAGGAAATCGTCCCACAATCATTTCGCTTCCTTTAGGTGGCTGCTGGCCAACGCCCATCCCTTCACACCTTAGATTGTATATCCACACATAACTGACAGCTCCCCAGATTTCCTTGGTCGGCGGGCAATTGCGATTAAGTATCTTGCCCGGGACACAACAACGTTGGCCTCAGCGGGGCTCGAACTCACGCCCTAGTTGATCACGAGTCCTGCACTTTTCCACTGACCACACGCGCTCACAAAAAACTCCCACTGCTGTGTTCCTTGCAAAAACTGAACACAGAGGCGATATATTGATGTAATGCATACGATGTTTGCGTACGCATGCATTGACTTTTCCTTGTGAAAGCACTTGAACAATTCACTTGCCAGGTACTTGAAATACAAAGCCAGATGGTCACTTACCATACCTCCCAGGTCATGGTGGCTTTACACGTGAAATCCATAGAGTGTGAGAAAATTTGTTGCATGTTCTCTAAATATGGGGGATTAAAAGAACTGGCGATAGATAATTTGCCGATTGCACACCAGGAGGAATACCGATAGCCCGATGCCGCAAATGAACCCAAAATAGCCGCTAATTGAAATTGTCACCAGTTTGTTAGGTTATTCTAAAATGTTTATACAGTAGAAAAGTGTATGCGTGTGTGGACCAGATGAGAGTCACGTCATAGCAGAACAGTAGGTCTTAAAAAAATAGGAACTTTTTGAGACATCACGCAATTATGCAATTTGAATGATAAATCACGTGGTTTTTCTCAAAGTCATGTCTGAATACGTATTCACATTCCATGATCAAAACAGTATAATGTCAACGGTATATTAAAAAGTTCTTTTGAATTATCACTGCCATTTCTGCCAATTCAATTTCCTAGTCCAACAGTGGACTTGCTCTCATCTTTCATTGACGATATCACATTTCGCGTCCACAAAGCCTACCTTTTTTCTCACGTAACATGTGAGTCACTCTAACAAACCGGACAATTCAATGTGCGGCTATTTTGGAGTCATTCTGTGGCGTTCCCGTGTCGTAGCCTTTTGGGGTGCAATCGACAAGTCGGCTCTTTTAATCCTCCATATTTAAGGAACATGGCATCAAATCAACTGTTTTTTCACACTCTAGTTCTGGCGAATAACATCTGTTATGAAAACCAACTTGGGCATGCATGCGCCAATGGTGGTTAAGAACGATACAGTTTGACATCATTTTGTAATTAGGACATTGATTTTCTTCATTTTGTAATACTTTGGTCTAGTGTTTGGTATACATTCCAAAAATAATGTTCAACCTAGAATCTTTTTGTCTCAATAAAGAAACATTCCAAAGATGATGGTCTGTAATTTGGCTCTGTGTTTTCAAGATTCCAAGCCATTTCATATTACATGAATGATGTGATCCCCTCTGGCCACATGTGATTAGAAGAGAGGAGAATGTTCAATTGACACTTCAAATGAACAATGATCTACTGTACAATGCCTCCAAGTGTGATCTCTTAGCTACTAGACTGTAGCCATATGTGGTAGTACAGGTTCAGGCTAGTCTATGCTCCTGGTTTATACACTAATCTGTTCATTCCAAAATGCAGTCATTTACCCGTGGAGTTAATATAGTAAATCATAGTAATTATAGTCAGGCTTGGCGGCCAAGCCTCAATTCATTATATACAACTCACCAAAAATGTCAAAGAACTTAAGCAATCGAAGTGCAACCACAAACCAATTTGGGTGTTTTGATGTGGTCGGTCATGTGTGTTCCCCTGACCCACATACGACCTCGTCCTCGTTCGTTATTCATACAAACAAAAATAGAAATAACCCTCCAGTGGAGTTGATTCTTCAACTCCAACGGTTTTGGAATAAAAAATATTCCTTGACAACGTAACAAATTCAGAATTTTTCGTGAAGATATTCGTTTTACTAGTGTTTAACCAATGGCGATGTCTGCAATTGGGATTTCTTGGCCGCCCTCGCCCTGATTAAGGTATAGCATTATTATTTACTATAATAACTCCCTGATTAACCACTTTCAAGTTCACAATTCACAGCAACTCTAACCAAATCTTTAATAGACATTTATTGCTAAATGTAGCCCAGAATTTGATAAATGTTCATATAAAGTCCCAAGGATCAATGAGTATTACCATTATTCCGTCCTGTTTTTGTATGATATTGTGCATAGCGCTTGACGGAAGGATGGCGGAAAGATTCTATATGTCCCCCTTAAAATTATACATGAAAAAATTATTTTTTCATTATGGGGCCTTATACTAATAATAACCTAACCCCAAAAGGCCAAAAATAAAAAAGAATTTATTACATGTAGAACTTCGAAGAGGGGTACATATGGAACGCTTGCCGGAACCTCATTTTCATCCTTGGGCTTCTATATGAAACGTCTTCCAGAATTTGCTGGTGAATGGGAGAAGGCCAGAAATAATTGGATACAAACTAATTCCATCTCCTTCTTTCTCATCTTCTCTGACTCAACTAGCCAAGATATTGGAGACGAAGAAAAAATAAAGTTATAAAAGCATAGAATACACAAGAATTTTGTTTCTTTTTAAGGCCTTAACTCGTAATTATATATCTAGAGCCATGGGGATTCCAACATTTCATTGAAGTTCAGATTTTGGCAACACATCTATAGAATGCTGCTTTCTGTAATGGGCAGATGTGGTCCCTATTTGGTCCGTTAGATCACATGACAATAGAATAGAACATTCTTTCACTGGATCATTCTTGATTGTATTTTTTGCTTCACCTGGTGTAGCATTCGTCTATAAATTCCTTGTGGTGGTTTAGGCACATCAATTATGTTATTATTTTGACTATTTCTATAGCCAAATTATTTTGGGTTCAGTTTTCCATGGAAGAAATGGAATTTTTTATTAAAGGCCACAATATAAATCTTGGTCACATGCCAATAAAGTAGTAAACCAGTTCCCATCTTCTCTGTTTAAAACAATACATATCCATTGATTTTAATCATATATCTGCTTCCAAAATCTCCTGCATTCTAAATAATTGCTCCTCTAGCAAAGCTGGCTTCGGATATTGAATATTTGTGGAAAGTTAGGCTTGATAGTTTAATTGAATTCACAGCTGTTTGACCCCATACCAAATCGTCTTATTTTTATGAACAATTTTTAGGCAGTGGGCCGACACCATTTTGGCAACTGATAACTAGGATTGCAAGAGCTATTACCTTCAAAAATTTGAAAAATCCATTGGGGAACTGCCACTCTATGCCTACAAAGGTTTATTTGTATGATTATAGTGCCCTCTATATGCCCCTTCTCCATAAGAGAGACCGTGTGACTAGATTTTTTAAAAAATCAAATTTGCCCGGATGAAATTTTAAAAAATTAACACAGATGAAGTTGTGGAATAAGTGATACTAATTAAATTTAAAGTGTGTCGCTGTTGACTAGTTTTTGTTTTATTCTGGTTTTTGTCATAATAAATAGACTTTCACACAGTTTGTGAGTAAGTGTATAGAAGAATGATGAAATGCAATGTGCTCATATAATATATCGCACTTTTTTGTGTCCAAAATTCTTATACCAAAGCTAACTTCATTGAAGAGTTATGTACTTATTGGCAGTTAACTGCCAATGATTTCTTTGTTAATTGTTGTTTATATGCATATATTGTAGTTTGTATATATTGTTGTAGTTCTTATTCCTGAGTTATACCAGTGTGAGAATTACTATAATGTTTGGTGTAGTGTTGATTGTATCTGAATAATGTACGTAATTCGATCATGGTTGCTTAGCGACATGGCGAGTGTATGGGGGACATTTGCATAGTCGTATTTCACACCCCATGACGTCACACAGAATAAGCCTCTATGGTGAAATGTAAGGGCAAGCATGTAAACAAATTATACCGTTTTCACTGGCCCAGAAGTTGAATTATCACTTATTTGAGTCATCATCAATTCAACTTTTTCCTTACATGTAAACTGTGCAGTCCGTCATTTGCGTTAAAGCACACTGTGTAGGAACTTCGCGATTGAGGGCTGTTCATAAATGACGTTGCGTGAACGTCAGAATTTTGAGAAAACATACAGGTTGTGAATTGTTGGAAATTTGTATTTACATGTGATAAGAAGCTGCATACAATTTCCCACATGTCAATCGTAAGGATGTTGTACGCAAATAAACCATTCTATCATTATGAGTGAATTTTCAGAGGATGTACTGCATCGATTCCGTATCCAGTTCTTCTCTCTTGGCTTTGATCGCTACAGTTTCACAATAATAGTTCAAACTTTTTCCCTTGTCTCATCTTTCAACCATTTTATCATAACCGACATTTTTTAATGGCAATGCCTGAATGTTTAAACCTTAATACTCGTCCCTATTTGGACCTTGCTGGTTGTATAAACCTGTGGCTTTATCCGTATGCCATAGATTCAACCCTTCGAAATTTTGCTGTTACGCATGCCATCCCGCTACGTCGGT
>JAMKCH010055620.1:0-10059 GCA_023653785.1 Ophioderma brevispina | reverse complement strand
CCTAGTATTACAATCACCGAAATAACATAATCACAATACATACCAAAACATATACTACATACCTGGTCGTCTGACGGTCTGCACCACTACGCCACAGCGGAATTGCTCGGATTCGGCCTGCTTTTAAGAACCAAGTCCTTTCAATTGAAGTACGAGTAGCATATCTATTTGCCTTGGGAACGCTACATCACGGACCCCAGGGGGTCTAGGACTACACAGCACAGCTTAGGGTCCGGGAGTGGACACTGCAGTACAGTATACTGGGTCAGGCTTGCACAGCACAGCTTGAGGGTAGGGGACGCTACATACAGTACAACATGGTTCCTAGGACTTTGCGTCATAGCACAGAGTCCTAGGACACTTCCTGAGAGGACATGAATTTTTTGATAGTTGTAACGAATTTAAGAGTCCCCCAAAAATACAGGAGTCCGGGTGCACGAAGTAAAAGGTATCTTTAGTTTCAGAAGCTCTGTGTCCAAGGACACACCGTTTCTGAATCATGATTAAAGGTTCGGAGACTGGGCGTCCTACGGACGCCAGTCTCCGAAAACCTAGAGTCCCAGGACTTGCTGATATGTAGGACTCTTCAATTCCCTCAAACCGGGTGAACCTTAAATCACATGATTTTTAAAAATTCCTCATGTTACCGTTTTTCTTCACAAAATTACAATGTAGGGAATCTAAACTGTAATTGCATTTTGACATAAAATGCCTCAAGTGGTATTCCCTTTTTTACTGGATTCAGGTTCCATCCATGTACCCGTCCTTCTTTAAATGTTTAGTATTTACCCTCAGGTCTGTAGCGGTATCTATCTGGGGTACGCAGCACTCTGTGCGGGTAGAGGGCCGGCGGAAGGATAGTATCGGAGGATAGTATACACTCATGGCCTCCACGACATGGTAGTGTTCCCTCGTTGAAAGTTTAAGGGACAGGACTCCCCGAGAAGGTTTTTATACCCCTGGCTGAAAAAACATAGGGGGATATGCGAGGGTGCGAATGTCCGTATGTAGTAGGGAAGTATGTATTTGTTTCTTCAACATTCAGGCATGCACCTATGTTTAGACTACATATCTCATTTAATCCCGAATTACAACGTGAGTTCGATCTACGCTACTGAGCACACTTTTCCCACCTCAATCGGATCTCTTTCCGATGAATCTTCAAAAATGGAGGTAAAGCTTCTGCATGTTAACAAATCACTTAGCATAGCTGGTAAATTGATGATGTTTATTCCTTTAGCAAACAGGGACCACAGAAGAATTTGATGCAAAGTTTTAACATTTGCTCAATCAAGAGGGTTGATGTTGTGGTAAGATTTGTATAAAATAGCCATAGGACGGAGAAAAAAGGAGCGGTCCTCTAGACGAAATGGTAAAGAACGGGACCAAATATTCACATGCAGAACAATATGGACATGAGTATCAACAGGGCATACATAGGTCTTTTATTTTATCAAAGGTTGGGAATAAATCCCCCAAACTTTCAATGGTAAACAAGAAGGAGCACAGGGCAGAAATGCACCTGGGCTTTTCTTAATTCCAGAAAGCTTTTCATTGCTATCTGCGGTCTAGATCATAGGTGAAATCATAGCCTAATCGAAAGATTAAGACAAAATCAGATCCTATTATGGGTAAACAGAACGATTATAATTAATGTCGCCGGCGACATTATCAGAGACGACGGAAATGGTTGGTAAACACAAGAAAACGCCAAAGCCGTATGAAGGTTTTAACGTCATGAGTACGAGTCTATGATATAAACATGTTTTTTATTAAAGTTATGGAAAACTTAAAAGTTCGCCTACAAATACCTGGAGTCTTTAACCTGTGTTTCTGTACGAACCTTGGGGTTGAAAATCACCCAAGGGTTTTGTTAATAATTGGACAACGTAATTATAACGTGACGGTCTATGAACCAAATTCTTACACATAACTTGCATGTGGACGGGCCACGCACTGTATTTAGTGAACAAAGATAATGTGGGGTCAGTGACTCTGATTTACGTCTCATGTAACACGGTGCTTTTTTGTTATTATAGATAAGCCAGGGTTTTAGTTTCTTACGAAACCCAGGGTTTTCGTGGCGTCACAAAACCCAAGGTTTTGTGGTTGTGTACGGCAAACCCTGGGGTTTTGAAAATCGCAAAACCCAAGGTTTTGTGACGTCACAAAACCCAAGGTTTGGTGTTTGTGTTTTTCTCTACGAAACCCGGGGTATTGTGATGTTACCCAAAAACCCAAGGTTTGGGTGTGTACGGAAACCTTGGTTTGAAATTACAAAACCCTGGGTTTTGATGGATGTCACAACACCTGGGTTTTGTGCTCCCTTCCGAACCAGGGTTTGGGAGTCAACAAAAACCCAAGGTTTTGTGTTTCGTACGAAACCTTGGGTTTTGAAAATCACAAAAAACCCAAGGTTTTGTGTTTGTGTACGAAAACTTGGGTTTTGAAATTACAAAACCATGGTTTTGTGATGTCACAACACCTGGGTTTTGTGTCTCTCTACGAAACCCAGGGTTTTGTGACGTCACAAACAACCCAAGGTTTTGGTTTCTGTACGAACCTTGGGTTTTGGAAAATCACAAAACCCAAGGTTTTGTGTTGTGTACGAAACCTTGGGTTGTGAATAGTACAAAAAACCTTGGGTTTTGAAATTACAAAACCTGGGTTTTGGACGTCACAACACCTGGGTTTTGTGTCTCTCTACGAAACCCAGGGTTTTGTGACGTCACAAAACCCAAGGTTTTGTGTTTCGGTACGAAAACTTGGGTTCTTGACAATTACAAAACTTGGGTTTTGAAATTACAAAACCCTGGGTTTTGTGATGTCACCAAAACCCTGGGTTTTTGTGAGTGTCACAACACCCTGGGTGTTGTGTTCTCTTACGAAACCCAGGGGTTTTGTGACGTCACACAAACCAAGGTTTTGTGGTTCTGTACGTAAACCTTGGGTTGAAAATCACAAAACCAAGGTTTTGGGTTGGTACGAAAACTTGGGTTTTGATAAATTACAAAAAACTTGGGTTTTGAAATACAAAACCCTGGGTTTGTTGATGTCACAACACCTGGGTTTTGTGTCTCTTACGAAACCCAGGGTTTTGGCGACGTAACCCAAAACACAGGGTTTTGTGTTTCTGTACGAAAACATTGGGTTGAAAATCACTCAAAACCAAGGTTTTGTGTTTCTGTACGAAACCTTGGGTTTTGAAATTACAAAACCCAAGGTTTTGGGAAATTACAAAACCATGGGTTTTGTGATGGTCACAAAACCGTGGGTTTTGGTCTCTCTAAGAAACCCAAGGTTTTGTGACGTCCACAAAAACCACTGGGTGTGTTTCTTAAGAAATCCGGGGTTTTGTGACGTCACAAAACCTTGGGTTGTGTAGTTTCAAAACCCAAGGTTTTCGTACAGAAAAACACAAAACCTTGGGTTTTGGGACGTCACAAAACCCTGGGTTTAGTGGAGAGACACCCAAACTAAGGGTTTTGTCGTGTGAATAAAACCCGGGGTCTTGCGTGTTATTACAATAAGCAACAAATCCTAGGGTATTGATTGCCAAAAACCCAAGGCTTTGTAAGCAAAACCCTGAGTTTGGCACAAAAACCTGGGTTTGGAAATCCAAAACCCAGGGTTTTGTAATGATGTCCACAAAACCAGTGGGTTTTGTGTCTCTCTAACGACAACCCAAGGTTGTTTGTACGGTCACAACCCTTGGTTTTGTGTTTTTCTCTAACTACGAAATCCTGGGTTTTGTGTGACGTCACAAAACCTTGTGTTTTGTAGTTTCTAAAACCCAAGGTTTTTGTTCAGAACACAAAACCTTGGGTTTTGAGACGTCACCAAACCCTGGGTTTCGTAGAGGACACCAAACTCAGGTTTTGTAAGTGTGGAATCAAAACCTGGGTTTTGCTCTGTTATTTACATATCACAAAACCTAGGGTATTGTTGCAAAACCGCCAGGCTTTGTAAGCAAAACCCTGAGTTTGGCACAAAACCTTGGGTTTTGGAACTAAAAACCCAGGGTTTTGTTTTCATGCACGAAACCCTGGGTTTTGGGAATATGAGACAAAATAAAACTTCATAGGACGTGCACTCACGAGGACTCATATGAAACCACGTAGGAACACAATTATGACAAAACATGGACAAAAAGGTATTTGGAACGTATGACTAACCTACTGACAAAAAAAGACAGGACCAAGACAGGACGCGACAATAAACCAGTATTAAACCGACTGTATATTTTCAAGTGATTAAACAACAAAAAGTTGAATGCAGAAGAACAGGGTTGACCAGATTTTGGAGAGATGTAATTGTTATAGAATAACTGAGAGTGTCTTTAAGTAGTTTTAACGCAAAGGAAACGGAGAATGTTTAAGGTGGGCAGGTAGGTTTTCCAAAGTAGAGCCTTGAGAAACTTTGGTGTTTCGAGCAATTTTTTTTTATGAACAAAGTCTCGACCATGTCTAGTGTTATAGTGATGAGAAGGCGTTAGCAATGTTTAAAAAAAAAGTCATAAATATGAGGTGTAAAGTTAGGAGGAGATCCATGCTGTAAATCGGGAACACAAAAGATTTGGCAAGCGGTACAGGTTGGTTTCTTTTTTTCACCCAAAAAAAATTAACACTCGTAACGAGGGCATTTGGAATAAAAAAAGAACAGTACGCATGGGTCTTTTGGTATCCCTTTCTAAGCAAATAAAACAAGCTTCTTTAATATGCCCATTGATTTCATTCCAATCCGATCCTTACGTAAACAAAAGATATGCTTCATCAATTATGAGAGGGCAAAAGCAACTTGGTCCGATTTTTTGCCTTTGAACACTTGGAATGCATGATTGCAAACAATTGAATTACAGTTGGCTTCATTTCTTTCCCATTAAAAGGAAAACACACATTTGCATGTTTTTCTATTTTAAAGAAAGCCTTCGAGATTCCTGCCACCGTGTTTTACCAAATGTACATGTTGGATAAACCACAACTGCTCTTCTAACAAGGAGGAAACGTTGGCTTGAGTTTTGCCATTCTGGGCCCGTTGGATCTGTATGGCCTGCCAATTGTGTCGTTATTTCCAATTCTGCCTGCTTCATTAGTAGGTAGGCTCATTATCAACGAAGTTTCTCTTTATTTTGTGTTTATTTACATGTTTTTGTCGGTTATTCTGTCAATAAAATCATAGGATTTTATTGGGAGGGACCGGGAAGGCAATAAGGAAGTGTCTGATTATTTGGTTTAATTTGTTTTGTTAGTTTGGTTAACATCATGTGTAGTTTTTATCAATTTCATACGACTAACCCTGCTAATGAAAGTAAACTGACTGATTAATTATTTGGAAAAAATACCAAAGTTTGATCATAAAGACAACTATTCACACTTTATGACAATAATGAAGTTCAAAAAGGGATGGTCATATCTTACAATAAGTTCAATTGCCCAACAATAACACAATCAAAACCCAGATGAGTATGTTACAAAAATCATGTTTCACACAATTACAAATGTTACTATTGCAATCGGGGACAATCCGAATTTGTACTCGTTTGACGAAGCATAATTATCTTTGGTTATACAGATCGCTTGAAATAAACTTGAAACTGCCAAATACAGCGTATTTAGTAGCTTAAGAGCATACAACAAAGCCCATTGCGTATTTTATTTTTTCCAAATGACTGTGTCCCGAGTGGTTAAACATTTTTTGGGCAGCCTGTAGTTTATGGATGTCATAAATTTCAATGTTTTAAGAGACGAAGAAGTGGGGTCGTATGAGCAAGACAAATAGCGTATGCAGGTCTTATAATTTTTAATGTAGAAAAAGCGAGTCAAGAGTGGCATTGTTGGAATCGGGCCAAATCATTGCCCCATTAGAAAAATAAGGATAAAACAAGAGAATTATACTCGTGGGAGGAGATCGAATCATTACGAATTATACCATTGTATTAGACACTATCTTAGGAAAAATGTTGTTTTTGTGAGGTCCATGATAAATTGTTAAATCAAAAAGTAGGCGTAAATTTAGTTCCACTTGCTGAATTTAAAGCTGGGGGGGACTCAGAGATTTCGAATTATAATTTTTTTGTGTAGTAATTACAAATAGTCATCTTGAACTAAACTAGTCACTTAAAATGCTTAATTCAAAAATACAGGAATAAAGCCATTCTGGAGGATTTGGAAGTCATTTGGAAACATTTTGTTTGACAAATTCCAAGAAATTTCCCTTCACATTCTTAGCTTCGCCATCTTGGGCTGATGGCTTGATACAAGTGATCAGATCCACTTCTACTTCATGGAAACTTGTTGTTATCGTTTCTAGGTGACGTCATCGTTTTGCGTAGAAGTGATGTGTATACGTGTCAAAGAAATACAGCGCCATCGTCACGGTTAATTTCATGGGCCCCCCTCTTTCTAATTTGAATGCTTCTCTTATTTTGCGAGAGAAAGAGTTAGAGTCTTGTCAAGAATTTTTGCTCCCTCCCAGTCGATGACATGGTTTTCTTGTGCCACATGGTCGGTGATGGCTGTTTATGGATTTAGATGGGATCCTTCCTGTTGGCTCGTGTGTATTTGCGATCGATTACTTCTCGTGTCTTTTGGTGTTCTTTCCAGTCTCAATCCCCAAATGGACGGCCTTTCCCCAATGTAAGACTTATTGACAACTTTGGCCAGGAAGTCATTACACGATGTCACTGGTTTGGGTAATCTTTTGTCTTTAGGATGGGAGCGGGAGGCTTTTTCGAGTGTTGGTCGGAGCATGGCAGTAGAGATGCCGTATTTCTTGAATATCCTCTGTGTTTGTTCAGCCAATCCTTCGACGTAAGGAATTTACAACCCATGCCCCGTGGATGGAGTATCCGCGATACTTTGTTCTTACCACTTTCTTAGGTTGTTTACATTTCTTTGTTGTTTGACCTTGTCCAGTGACCATTTAGGGTATCCACATTCCGTCAACGCATTCCTGATCTTAACTTCCTCTTCCTTCTTATCTTCCTCCTCCGTAACAACATTCTCCATTCTATCCATGAGCGTTCTGATGACCCCAAGCTTTTGGTGTAAAGGGTGCTGCGCTTGGAAGTTCAGGTACTGATCTGTGTGTGTCTTTTTTCTATAGATGAGTAATTTCAGAGAGCCATCTTCTTCCTAACAATCCGGTATCAAGAAAGGGGATTCGCCTGATCTTCTTCCTAGTACGTGAAGATTGACGTTCCTGTCGGATCAAATGGGAGTTTGAGGTGGTCGGTTAGATTTTGAGTGCTGCCTCTCTTTATTATTTCTAGCACATCATCGACGTAACGACGCCATAATTTGGGTTTACACCCAGAGGTGCGGTTGCGATGGCCTCCCTCTCTAGCACTCCATAATAGGTTGGCCACGAATAGCGCTCAACCGGGCTGCCCATGGCAGCTCCAAAAATCTGACGGTAGATTTGTCATATGAGCTGAAATACGTGGTGGTGCATACGAAATGGAGAAGAGCAATGATGTTCATCAGGATTGAGTTTGGTCTTTGGTTGAGGGTATTGTCACTTATTAGTCTGTTTTAATGATGTCCAAAGCTTTGTCGACGGTGTGTTTGTGAAGAGAGATACCACGTCGTGTGAATTAAGGATGTCTCCATCTAAATTCCATTATCGACGTCATTTCCAGCCAGCGATTTTGAATTTCCACATGATGTTACAGTGTGCAACCAGCGGGGCGAGTATCTCAGCAAGGGCTTGGAGGTTTGATAGGCAATAGACCCTGTGTAGTCATGATTGGTCTTATTGGGTTACCTTGTTTATGTATCCTAGTAGTGCAGTACCATCCTGGCGTTCTCAGAAGTAGGAAGAGAACCTGTACTGGCTTTAATCAATCTATCTCCGGTTTGCCTGTCTTTTCAAAAATCTCAAATAGATTCCTTTTGTAAACCGGTGTCGGATCTTTTGCCTTAGCTTCTCATACGTGTTACGATCGTTTAGCATATTCATTGACCGTGATTTCATACTGTTTTCTATTTGAGACTACAGTACTACTTGCCCGTCAGCACCCATTATCATAGATCTTGTCTTTTCAAATACATTAAGTGCAACTGTTATTCCTTGGAGATGTTGGATTTTTTTCTCGCGCCAAAATAAGAGAACAATTCAAATTAGAAGAGGGGGGCCAATGCAATTAACCGTGACGATGGCGCTGTATTTCTTGATCACGATATAAACGATACTTCTACGCAAAACGATGACGTCACCTAAAAACGAACAACAAGTTCCAGGAAGTAGAAGTGGATAGGATCAATGTGATCAAGCCATAGCCAACATAGATGGCCGAATATTTGTGGTTCTTGCAAAGAATGTGAGTGAAATTTCTTGGATTTTGTCAAAACAAAATGTTTCCAAGCCTTAATTAAGGTAGAGATGAATAGATTTCCGTTCTCACACAGTGCCTAGGATTACCGTGTATACAAAAAAATTCGGATCCGGAAATTTTATGACACTGTTGTGATTCCTATATGAAGCCTTCGATTTGAGATTAGGGTATTTCAACAGTGATTAGTATATGGAAAGCATGTTTAACAAGAAGGAAGTCAAGGATATGTGTTTGCTTTGTAACGTGGAGCGCTTGAAACTAAGTTCCCATTTCCTTTGCGCTATGAAGCCTTAAGTAAGACCAACAAAGGAGATATGCCTAAAGCTGAATGAACTCCTTTGCATACAGCCTGGAAAAAGAAAAAGGTTAGCAAAACCTTCGCGGACCAGAATTATGCTGTCAATCATGTGGTAACCTTCTGAATTAACTACGAGATAGCGTATGAAATCGAAGCAATTACTAGAGGATGGTGTTATGCACTACACCAAAATAGAAGTTCTCTGATTAAGAAAATGTGCTGATGGCCAATTCATATCCTTGTATTAAAGCTTATTTAACGATTATGTGCTCAACATTAGTATCAAGCTACATGGGCACTTTAAACTGTTGTGCTTTGCTGTTGTTTTTTTAATCTTCATCAACCTGACACTTATGATGTAACAGCTGTGATGCATAAGGTCTTCGTGGTGTAGATGCTGCAAGTGAACAGTGCAATCGATTAATCTCTTGTGGTGGCAAAATAAAAATTTGTACTTAGATTGTACGTATTCCTGTGATGAACGCAGATGAACAGCTACTTGCCAATGCGACAAGGAAATCAATTGTGGCTATTGCTAGTTCGTGTTGAACTGCATAGTACAGTGCACTAATTAAAATGCACTTCTCGTATTATGCTAGTGTTGCATCTCCTGTCAATGACCTTGCCATTTTGTTAGACATAATGCCAGGCCATGTTGCCATATGTTACGTACAGGCTTAGTCTTTTGTAAAATTGTACTTATGCCAGATATCTGGTAAAGAACTGATGGTCTATGTTTGGGGGGGGGGCCTATTGTGTGATTGATTGATTGATATTGATGGTGATGATTGATCGGTAGGCCATTGGTTTGTGGGTAACGAGTTGTTCCTCGACGACCTATTTCCTGGACGATCTACGATTTAAAGCATTATTCAATCGGCAAGTTGGTCAATAATCAATCAACCGTCACTCAGTATACTCTTCAGCGATAACTTTCTTGTAACTTTGACCGTGCTCACACAGGAATCGCTCACAGTTAAAACTACATTATTTCATCCAGTTCACTATATCCACTTTATATGAAGTTCACTGTTTTCGCAGGCCGTCAATGAGTACAAACTTCTAACAAGAGGTTAAACTCAAGTACGACAATTGGGGTTTGTTCATTAAACATTTAAAGATTTAGTGTTAGATGATGAGCGACGAGAAGAGTTTTCAAGACATTTCTCGGTGTTCACCACATAGAGTTGCTATTTCATTTGCCAGGAAACAGCCCACTCCTAAGTGTTACAGAAATAAAGAAAGAAATAGAGAAAGGGAATCAAATAATAAAGAATGAAGGAGTAAAATAAATAAAGGAAAGGCAGCCAGAACCTTAACAAAGTCCCAAATGCCCTAAGTTTAGTAAAAGTTTCAAAGTTTAAATTCAACGTTCCGCCCTTTATTACATGTTTAATAAATGTTCCTTGTGTTTTTTTTTTTTTCA
>JAMKCH010055618.1:0-25604 GCA_023653785.1 Ophioderma brevispina | reverse complement strand
TTGACTTTTTAAGAGATTTTTTAGTAAAACCCCACAATGTAGCTTTTGTAAGTATGTGACACACTATTTCAATGGTCCACACTCCCATAATGCATTGCTATACTAAAATTCACATTCCCACAATGCATTGATATACAAATTATATACCCCACAATGCACAACTACAAATACACCCACAATGTAGCTGTTGTCAGTGTGGGTGGGTGTGTGTGTGCGTGCATGCATGTGTGTGTGTTCCAGTTTGGTTAGGTTTTTGTTTTTCAGGTCTTCTTCAAAAGTTAAGTCCGATTTAAACCAGACTTGGGGTTAAGGTGCAATAGGGGCTCCTTCATATGTAGAGGATGTCAAAGGTCATGGACCAAGGTCAAAGGAAAGGTCATCTGATTTCATGTTCCAGATTGCCATCTTGCCAGGGGGATGATGCAAGTTTACTTGCTGTATTTTTATGTTATGAGACAAAAAAGTCTTACTCCCTGTGAGAGCCGCCAAAAATATCACTTTAATGTTCAAAAGGAATTCAATTGAACATGGTTAAAGCATGGTGTCAATATCACTGTAAGAAGGTGTGATGTTAAAAAGTGTGTGGCTGTATATATGGGTTTGTGTATATATGTGCATGTATGTATGTGAGGGTGTATATATGTGTATTTAGTAAAAAAATGTCTTGGTCAGAACCACTGCAAAACTTCATCAGCTCTCTCATCATGTTGCTTAATTAAAACAAATCAATAGTGACCTTTTTATTTGACCTATGGTTTAAGGGTCAAATGTAAAATTAGATCAAATATGAAATAAGCCCCAAGTATCTGCTTGTGTAGTGCACGTTAGTATCCGCTTGTGTAGTGCACGTTAGTATCCATTGGTTACTGGTTCAAGCCTTTTCAAGCCTTGGCTCATGCACCTGTTCCGAATTATGATTGCCATAGGATTTGTGTTGTGATCAATGTGATCAGTGCTCGAACCAAAGTTAGCGTGAGCCAGTTGACCTGGCAACAGTCTTATTTTAACATGCTCTATATCAGCTAATTGGTGACTGCTTCCAGTCTGCTATGGTTTAGGGTCAGAGGTCAAAATAAGGTCAACATTCAAACATGCAAATGACAGATATAAATTATACATCATCTTGGTCACAGTGAAACATGGCAAAAAATAATAATAATGTTGTGAGAGTCAAAAGTCAAACCTCTCTTGTAATCTTTGGTTATGGGATAGAAATGAAACATTCTTGAAACCTTTGTGTCATCAAGTTAAAAGACTAGATGTTCAAACCCCTTTTTATTACACAGGTTTTGAAGTTGTCAACTAATTCCATGATGCATTATGAAATTCACATTTTACTTCTGCAGATATTCTTCCAATCTAGTTGAAGCTAAGAAGAAGGGAGTGAAGCGTAACGTAATGCAGTCATTCAGTTTTGGCGCTATTTATATGTTTATGTATGGAGGCTATGGACTGGCCTTTTGGTAAGTAGGTTAATACTACAATTTTTTTGCCACCTTTAGGAGACGCCAGTCGTAAGTTTTATGTGTGTGTGCATATGTTTGTGTTTGTGTGTGCGTGTGTTAAGGTTTTCATTTTCTCCAAGTGCCGGCTGATTGGAAGTTGAATTCCAATTGTGACAAAACTTGAGTCATGGTACGCGTGTTTTTATTTCAAAGATCCCAACCTAGTCAAAGATCCCAAACCTAGGTCAATATCATCTGAAACATGTTTTTAAATGGGCTAGTTAGAAAACTTTTTTAGGAAGTTTGTCCAATTGTTACCACACTTGTTTGGTCGGATGTAAATGGGAACTTTCATATATTACAGGTTACACACATACCAAGGTCAGGACATCGGGTCACTGGCATTGGCTTTAGGTGTTAAGCATTTGCAATTAGGCAAGGTGGCCGAGCGGTCTAAGGCGCTGAACCGTAGGCGGGTATAACACGGCCGAGCGGCCCTGGTTCGAAGCCCCCGCGAGAGTCCGGGTTTTTTCTTGGTCGTACTCAAAATGTTCCTAATAAATTGCAATAAGTGTGATTATGGAATTTCTCCGCCGCTCCACCCCTGTGCGTAGAATGTTCAGGTATATGCATGGGTGCCCGGCGCCTCATGGTTCGAAGAGTCATGTAAAGCCGTTGGTCCTGTGTGTCAGTGGATTCAATCCTGAACAGGTAAAAGTTGCATACCTTATCGAAAAGAGTGGGGATCATCCCGGGTCTGTTACCTACACTCATTACTCTAGGTACCAGAGTTCCTTCTAGGGTGATGGCGGGAATCGATTGCTCCAGCCAGAAGTTAAAATCCAATTGCAACCAAACTTGATTCATGGGTGCTATATAAGAATTCCCATAATGCAGACATGTGCTTTTAAGGCGCCGCTAGCTCGATCGAGCGCTCATAAGGCTACTCTTAAGTGCTTTAATGTGAGCCGGATTTATCGCGCGCCTTGCCAGTAATGCGCGACATAACGGGGAACTCCTCGCTCTTCTGCGTGGGCCGGCACATTCGTTTTAAAAAACCTTCGGATCCGTGACCACCAACCGGCTAATTTCTTGAAGATGCAATTCGGACCACGTGTTGAAGCAGTGCAAACACAGTACAGTTCGGCGTGGACCTGGGTGGGTACTGCAGTCTGTCTTTACGGCAATGTAAGAAGTGACCTGACAAGCACGATGTAACCGTTCGATTTTTTAGCAGACTACGATGATTTGTTTTGACACTTCATGCTTCTTCTGTATTTTGTTTACGCGAGTAATCGGAAAAATACCTCTTTCCGTCCTTCGCCAAGGTGCTTAAAAAGTTTATGCTAAGTCCGGTGATAAGTTTTACACGCTATGGGGAGATGTGGACCACTATGAAGAAGTTATTGACGGCAGTGTGCTTGTCACAGAAGTTTGGTGGGATCTATGCAGAAGACGCTCTACAGGCTAAAACCACTTCACTAGATTCACGCGTGCGAGTGCGGCAAGAACATCATTAGGCCTACTTACTGATTACAACCTATGATGAAGTTAACTAAATTTGTACTTGTCACAAAATACAACATGGAATGCGGGGTGATCGTGATCTCTGCCTCTAACGAAATATTAACTTTGATTAAGGATTTTTCCTGTGGATCAAGTCAAGCTAAATGGTACATTATAATACCCATTTGTAAAATTAACTCTCAGACTCTTGTTTAATTTTGGGTTTCTGCAGTCCCCTGATATTCACCGTTACAAATCCCAGGCCCAGAACCCGAGAGATAGTCTTGTACCATACTTATATTTTATAGCTTTGATACTAACTCACTCTTTTACTTGTGCTGGAGGATTTTATCAACCACTCTTCTACCGCCTCCTTAGAAGCGGCAGAGGAGCTTTTTCTCGCTCGCCTGCTCATTTCAAAGACGGAGTCGATATGGTAACACAAGGTAATGGGTCACCTCAGGGTCAGTTGAAAATAGCTGTCGGCTGTTTTGGGAAAGATCAAGACCATTGTGACCAAACAGGGGGACGTGGAGTCATCGATCAACATGGGAACCACATTTTAATGAGGTCTAAGGTTGCATGCCAAGGTCAAAGGTCATCTGAGGTCAGGTTTGCCAATGTTAAAAAGTGATCTTAAAGAACTGCATTGGAAAACATGTTTTGGTCAAATGGGATGTGAAAGAGCAAAGGATAGGAAGCAGAGAAAACAAAGAGGAAAAAGAAGAGTGAGTGAGCAAAGGGTAGGGAGGAGAACAAAGGGAGAGAGAAAATGAGAGAGCTGCAAATGTAATGGATATGAAGTAGTGACTACATAATGTATTGGATCAATTTTAGCATAGAATTGGAAACCTTTGGGCTGATATTAGTGCTGCAGAATGTAATGAACATAAATTAAGGCGTATAAAACATGAATGTTTTTTATATTTTTTGCTAGGCTGTTCGTAACTGGTTGCAACATCCATTTTTCTTGTACACACCTTACTCTGTCCTTTGTTTGATGATCCCCATAACAGGTATGGGACCAAGTTGTATTACCAAGATGGAATAAGTCCTGGAGACATTCTCATTGTAAGTGTTGCATTTTTAATCAAATTGTAATGATGATTTTTTATTCCATAAATTGGTCTAAAATAATTGCAAGTACATTTATATAAGCCTAAAGACAATGGGGACATGTTTTTTCACTCCCATCTCCCCAACAAACCCCCCTACAGACCTGATCCTGTATCATATCTAGATCATCTCTGTGACCAACAGCAGTAGAGGTCAAAGGTCAAATGGAGCTGAACTTGAAACATGCTCAAATGTTTGATACTAATAGCTTACCATTGTATGTGTCCCTTGTAAAGACTAAACAAGGTTAGTGGCTACATCTTTGGGACTAATGGCAATAGAGGTCAAAGGATCAGACCTGAAACATGCTTATAGCTTATTATGTCTGTTTCTGTGTGACTTATACGCTTGATGGTTCAAATAGACTTCCTTAAAGTGTCAGTTAGTAGGCAGATTCTATTCCTTTCTTTCTTCTTCCTTTTTCTCTTGTTCCCTCCCTCTATCCATCCATCTTCTCTCTCTCTCCCTCTCCTCTCCTCTCCTCTTCCAAAGAATTCTGGATTTGTATAAGATCTATGGATGAAAACCCAAGTACAACTCATGGTTCATTTGGGCATTTACAAATGAAACATAAAAGCTCCTAGTTCCAGCTTTCTGTGTGTATGATTATTGTAACTGGCACTGATGAAGCTGCTGCATTATTTCTGTTTGGTTAAAATAATCAAATGTAAAATTTGTATTGATTTTCCTGGATACGCATACAACATCTACGAATGAATTGAATCCTCAAAAACTTTTATGAAGTGCCACAAATAAAAAATCACTATAAAGAGGCTTTGACTTAATAAGCTAGTAGTAGTAGTAGTAATCGTAGTAGTAGTCTTAGTATTAGTATAGTAAAATAGTATAGTAAGTAGTGTAGTAATCCCAAGTTTTAAAATCCAGTTTTGTCCCCGCAAACAGGGGTGCCGGATTCACCTCACACTGGCCGCAACCGCCCTTACTCCTTCCTTCCACTTCACCCAATTCAATGGATCCTCCATCCTCCACCCTACCCTCCTACTCTCCTCCTCCACTTGCGTCTTCTTCTTCCACCATGTCTTCTTTGGACGTCCCCTCCTCCTTGAACCTCCCACCTCGAACTCAAAGGCCCTTCTTAGGCATGCTCGTCATCCTTCCTCAACACATGCCCATACCAACGTACACTATTCGCCTTCGCCAACCGTGGTGTTGACTATTTTGTAATGCATCTTATACCACTTCAATTACGCTTTGTTTATTAGGTATTCTTTGGTGTATTATTTGGTGCCTTCTCTCTGGGTAATGCAGCCCCACATTTTGCTACATTTATGACGGCAAGAGGAGCTGCTTCAGCAATCTGGGATATTATCGACCAGGTAAGAAGAAAAATTCCATTTTTATGTGGAAAAAAATTTAATGGTTGGTCAAAAATATCAATTTATTTTAGGCCGGACTCTTTTTCAAATGTGAACAACAGCAATGAACCATTTTGTGTACTTTATTTCTGCAGTATAATCAACTAAGCTTTCTAATATATTTTATACAGGGATGTAAGAATTCCGGAAATTTCTGGGTTTCTGGAAATTTGGCCATAATAAAAAAAATTCCGGAATGTAAAAAAGAAAAACAAATTATTACCGCATGCCCACATTTGTTGGTAGGGGATAAACCCCTTTAACTATTTCTTTAGCCTTTTGTTTGAACAATTGCTGCATAAAAGTTAGCGTCGCACGCAAGCATTTGGACGGTGGGGCAAGGGCTGGAGTAATTTTCAGGAAATCAATGATATGCCCACTTACATCCCTGTTTATAACATGATCTCCTTTTGTCATTTCAGGTTTTAAAAACATTTCCTTCTTTTCCTTGATTAAGTGGTATTGTTAACATATGTTTCCCTCTTCATCATCCTATGAGAAATCTGCAGTAGTGAAGTATCGGCCTTAAACTGTCTTGAATTTCTTTTCAGATTCCTACTATTGACAGCAGTTCCGAAGAGGGTTTGAAGCCGAAGGAGTTGATAGGTCAAATTGCATTAGAAGATGTTCACTTTTCATATCCTTCAAGGAAAGAAGTTAAGGTACTAATATTCTTTACAAACTATGTGTTAATTTGTTTGTTTGTGGATGTATAATAATTTTGTCTTATCTCTTGAAATTAAGCTGTCTTCTTGGTTAGTGTGTTTTTATTAAATGCAGTAGCATTTGAAGTGTTCAGGGTACTGTTGACAGCATGTGGATTTATCTCAAACTTCATAAATGACATTGACTCTGTAAAAACAGTTGCCATATTTGACATACCAATGGACTATTTGTGATTAGCACAGTAACATTTTGACATACATTTTAAAGAAACAGAGAATATGATTTATTCTAACCATTGAACATGTGATATTACTTTACTTGAATTTAGGTTCTGAATGGTCTCAATCTTGAAGTTAATGTTGGACAGACAGTAGCTCTGGTTGGTAGTAGCGGGTGTGGCAAGAGTACAGTCACTAACCTGGTGCAGAGATTCTATGATGTCGACGAGGGATCTGTAAGTAATGCTGGCTATGTGGCCCATATGGTCCGTAAGGTAGATAATACAAACTATCACTTTGTTAGCCTTTATTCCCATTGATTATTTGAGAATGTATATCAAAACAAACAAACAAGGACACATACGAAAGCTTGGCCTGCCCCTGTTTGGGTGAAAGAATAGTGTCTCAGCAGTCGGAAGATTAAGAGTTCCCAAACATACTATTTTGTAACCAACAGTTGCTTAAGAAGTTACTTTTTTTCTAGTTATGTATATTCAGTTTACATTGTATTGTGCATTCAATTTCCAATGCCTGTCATGTGTTGTAGTACATGAAGCATGGCTCTCATACCTACCATGTATATCAGGGTTGTGAATAGGAATAAATGAGTTTGACCCCATGTACAAGCGCATTCAGGCTCTGTATGTTGTGTGTACTGTATACCCGACTGCTCAACCTGAATTACCACTTTTTGAAGTTCTGATGTAATCTACTAGGATTCGAATCTGGCAAAGAACATGTTTTTGTTTTCCAGGCTTGCATGCACCAGCCTTCTAGAAAAGGCAGTGCAGTCCTAGATGATATTTGTTTTTTGTGGGCCGCCAGCTATGGCTGGCAGGGCCACTTTGCATTCTGTTGTGTATGTGTATGTATGTGTGTGTATGTATGTGTGTATGTGTCACTAAAATTGAAAAGTTCAATTGGAACCAAACTTGTGTCATATGTGCACCATGAGATCCCTCATATGTTGATGAGGTCAAAGGGAATGTGCCAAGGTCAAAGGTCATGTGAGGTTCTAGAAAAGTGCAGCATTTTTAAAATAATGCCAGATTAATGTAGATTAAGTTGAAACAAATCCACTGACTCCCCCCCCCCCACAAAAAAGAAGTAAACACTAGCAGAATTTAAATTGTAAGGTGGCTTTCTGTTTCTTACCAGATAAAACTTGATGGTAACAACTTGAAAGACCTGAATGTGCACTGGTTGAGGGAACACATAGGAATTGTGAGCCAGGAACCCATCCTGTTTGGAACGACTATCATTGAAAACATTCGCTATGGACGCCTGGATGTCACAAATGAGGAAGTTGTTTCAGCTGCTAAAGAGGCCAATGCCCATGATTTTATCTCGGCTTTACCGGATGTAAGTTCATATTTTCAGAGAGCAATGGTCAAAAAGGAGCTTATTCTAATTGAATGTCAACATAGAGGTAATTTGGGAATTGAAGTGTTTTTGGAGAGAGACAGGTTTTCAATAGAACATTTTACACTGGCCAAGGTCAGAGGGTGTTTTTAATCAATCCCATAGTGCATTGCAATATGCCTTTACTGTACTGTACAAAACACATGTCAGTACTTTGGTATAAAAAGTGTTCCAAAAATAAGAGGACCACAAAACATCATGATCATGCTAAAAATTTAAGTATTAATGCTTTGTGGGCTTAAATGAGCATAATCGTGAATGTTTTTTATGTGTAAAGAATATTTTTTTGTGGGATCACACGACCCTATTGAGGTGAAATTTCCTAAACCTGGTGCATTGTGGGATTGACTCGATACACCCTAATGGGGATGTAAATTGCCAATTACATGGGAGTGGTTACCTTTAAGTAAATATTCCACTCTTTTGGCTTAATAAAAATGCAAATTGAAATTTGTAGTTTTTTAGAACATCAATCAGGCTTTTCATCTTATATAGGTTGTTTGTGAAATGGTATTTTTTTAAATTTTTATTACCTGTACTTTGGGTTGGCAGAGTGGGAGAAAAACATACAGTTATGGTCCACCAAACCCAACCACACCAGAGCATATACTTATACATGTATATAATTGCTATTGCAATTGATGATTGATTTTGATTTATGTAATCGCCTGACATTTGCTCACCACCTAATATTGTAAAAAATATTCCGCTTATGTAAAACAGAATTACTGTCATGTGCTCTTCTAGTCGCAAGAGTGGCTGCCATGACATTATGCACCTGCGTCTGCGGCACTTTATTTGTATCAATTGTGTGGTCTTAGAGGGGGTTGCCTTGTTGGTGATGAAAACAAAGTATACCCATGTCATTTAGTGCCACTGGCGGGTTGGTGCTTTCCTGGGTCTAAGAAGTGGGGAAAGTATGAAAAGAGAGAAAAGCCAACAGTTGGGAATAACCTTCTTTCTATAAAGTATCCAAACCAAATTTGGGATGATGTGGTTATCACTGAGGCTATTACCCATGTGTTTAGTGCCCCAGGGTTGATTCCATGAGAGTCTAAGAATAGGGAAAGTAAAAACAGTGTCAACAGTTGAGCATAACTTCCTTCGGATAAAGTTATTCAAACCAAACTTGGGAATGATGTAGGTCATCACATGATGGCTACTTCCATGTCATTTAGTGCCCAGGGTTGCTTTCCCTGGGTCTAAGGAATAGGGAAAAGTAAACAAGTCAAAAGTTGGGCATAAACTTCCTTTCTGTAAAGGTAGTCTACCATATTCGGGAATGATGTAGGGATCACATGATGCTATTACCCATGTCTTTCAGTTGCCCCAGGGTGAATTCCATGGGTTTAGGAAATAGGGAATGTAAACAAGTCAACGGTGGGAATAACTGACTTTTCTGTTAAAGGTTATTCCAATATTTGGATGAACATAGTCATCAACCTGATGCTACTATCCATGTCAATTTAGTGCAGGGGGTGCATGCTCATGGGTCTATGTTCAATCTAAAAAAGCGCAGTGGGGACTCCGTCAATACTGCCCTATATGGTTTACTAAGTTTTATGTCCGGTTTTGAATTTCAAAAGAATGCATACCAAATTAGTATCTAAAAAGAATGGTGCGCATGGGTGTGCATTTTGGTGTGAACAACTTACACCGTATTTAAACTTTACATGCAGAAATATGGAAACTCTCGTAGGCGAACGTGGTTGCACAGGTTTCGGGTGGACAGAAGCAGAGGATAGCTATTGCCAGGGCTTTGGTACGCAATCCCAGAATCCTTTGTAGATTGAAGCCACGTCAGCCCTTGGATACAGATGGCGAGGGTGTGTCCAGGCAGCTTTGGATAAAGTAAGATTAAATGACTGCGATGTATTGAAAGGTTAATCATTGGTTAATATGGTTTGTGTGCAGTGATGGTCATTAAATCATTACACTGAATGAGTTCCTTTACAACATTGTGACCTGAAATAATGCATTTTCTTATGAGAAGTGAAATGCACCAAAATCCCTTTTAGCACCCCTTAAAAAGAGAAGAACTGGATTCGACCAGTGACCCACAGTCAAACCCCCTGTCGACCATCACTCTTCCTCAATCCGTTTTGGCCGCCTTACAAAACGGACGCGTGTACATCGCAGAGTCTGTGTTTAGGCAGCAAATTATCTGAGATATTTGATACTGGACTAGTTGTCGTATCATACGGAATACCTCTCCTACTATACCAATATATATGGATATATGACTGGATTATTACTGGATTTATAACGCTATATTTGGACGGAATAAATAAAACGGCGGACTTTAACACCCGTCGGAGAGCTTGTATTGTTGTATCCGTTTTACCGGCCGAGGCGCAGTGAATCTGTTGAGCGGGGGATAAAATATGGTAAAACAAAGGCAGCCATTGCCGCACGTGTTGCGTGCTTTGGATGCCTTGCTTCTTGAGAGTCTGTTTCTGTTTCTTGTATTTAGTTATTCATACTATCCAAATTAAACAGTTCTATTGGGTGAGTGTGTTATATTTTATTCTTATGCCTTGTTGTACTATTAATAAAAGATGTGAAACTGACTTTGGAAATCTTTACCGTGTGTGACTTTGTTACCGCGACGGTATATTGTCTCCGCGTTGGCGGGCCGTGTTTTACCGCGGCACGCCTTTGTTTTTCTTTGTTTGTTTTCGCCGACACGCGCGCCCATCTGGCTCGCTTCACCCCGCGCCGCCCGACGACCCTCTTTCTCAGTGCGTTTTACGGGTCTTGCTTACGCGTTTGCTCCGTGTGGTGCTCGTTTCCTTTGAGGGGTGGCCTCTCAGTTTTCAATGGGTCGCAATGAAAAAAACACTGTTCCCTGTCTATGTTTCGACTTAGGAAAAAAAGGGGGGGTGGTGTCGGGCTCCGGTCCGAGATTCTTCCAAGGCGGCCCCGCTGCTTTGGGAGCACCTCAAGATGTTGTAGCTTCGGCTAATTCATGGCCCAGAGGGGTGCGAGGGAGGGGACGAAGCGAGGGGTAGGGGCCCCCGAGTTATTTTTTACCACGCCCGTCTACCTAGCTACCGGCCGCTGGCTCGCGGTCTAGCCCCTAGGGGGGCTTCTCCAGTGCAGGCCTAGTGGGTCTGATCTGCCTTTTTCCCTAGGGATTTTGGCGGCTGCAGAAATTCCGGTATATAGCAGCTCGGCTTGCTCCTAGCGTGATAGTCGGGCCGCCTCCTTCGGGGCGGGTTGACGAATATGTACGCTGACGGCGGCTGGCTCGCCTGATTTAGCTCGATGCCTTATCGGTGCAGGCTGGCGTGGTCTGCTCTGCCCTTTCCTGTGGGATTAGGCGGCTTGCAGTCCGTCCGGTTAGCGGTGTTGTGTTTGGCTTATGGTGATGCCCGGGTTTTCTCGATCCATCGCTAGTACCGGCGCTCGTGGTTTAGGAGTCTCGGACTCTGCGCCCGCGCTGCCGTGGTACCAGCCTCGGGGCTTGCTTCGTCCAGCCGGAGGTGGTTTCCTCGGCGCCCCGCTTCGGGGGACGCGGGGGGGTGTCGATTTATGCTCACTTATACACGAATGGCTAGCCTGCTAGCAACCTGGCGGTAAATCTGGCTAGTGCTGATGCTTAACCAGGCCTTAGCGGGATACGGTGGGGCGCGCGGCGCGTCGCCGGGTTGGCCCCCGATCACGCGGGGTTCCGTGTTGCGGTTATTGGTGCAGCTCGGTCCCAGCGTTAGTTCCCCTACGGTTCCGCTGGTACGGTACCACCCCGTGGGTGTTTCCGTTCTGGGCGCCCTCGTGGGGTAGCATTCGGGGGCGGGGCTTGCCTCCAGGGGGGGCTCAGTGCAGGCTGCAGCATTGGCCCTTCAGGCGTGCCCGGCGCTGAATGGTGGCCGTTTATCCGCCGTCATCGGCGGGTTGGATTTACGGGGGGTGGGCCGTTTTATACGCGGCGTTGGCGTGGATTTCCGGGGCTTAACCACAGCATCTGGTCTCCTCTTACGGAGGCTGTTGCTCTGGTGTTGTTTGTCCACCTTCCCTGGTTGTGACTTTCAACTCTCGGCGCCGGACCTGTCTCCCTTGCGGGGATGTCGGGCCGCCTTGGCTCTCGGGCGGGCATCCCTTCAGGGATGTGTAGTCTCGGTGGGTCTATTGGATATACTCAAGTCTGGTCTTTGGCGGGGCTCCCCCTACGGGGCGGCCTGGCTTGAGTGGCTTCACCCCTGCTGGCATGTCGCATTGCCTTGGTGTGAAAGCACTCTCAGCTTGTGTAGTCCCTGTTGACCGCCGTCATTCCTGTAGTTGCTTTAGCTTCGGCATGCAGGGGCCCCTACGGGGGGTGCTCCCGCCCTGCCGTGGGGGGATGCCCGCCAGGCCCCTGGGGCCATGGGGCGCATCCTGCCGTTCTATGGCTTGCAGCTTCGTCGGATCCGGGACATTAGCCTTATGCACTCGGCTCCCGGCCTCCATAGGCTTTCAGCTCTGGGTCGCCGGCGCTTCCGTCGATGCCTCCGTTGGCGGGACTGTTTGCTGCCCCGGTAGACTAGCTCCTTCGTGGTGCTAGTCCGAGCCCGTTCCGTTTGTGCACCATCGGGCGACTTGAGGCCTCTGCGTCTCTGCCAGTAGGCGTGGGGCCATCTAGGCATTGGCTGTCCGGCTCTTCGGCCTCTGGCTGTTAGGCGTACTGCTACCGGCCTGGGCCGCTGTCTCCCTCGGGGAGCGAGCCTGGACTCTGGCTATGATGCAGCTTCGCTGCTCCCCTCTGGGGATAAGCGGGGCCTAGCGCCGCTTCCGAGTAGGGCCTAGTGACAGTTGCGTCTGGCGTTAGTCTCGGTTCCCCCTTGGGGTCTAGACCATGTTTTCTAGCCTTGGCTTGATGATGCTGGTTTTGGGGTCCTTTAGCCCCTGATTCCTTGGGGAGGTCGTTTTTTTTGTGCCTATAGCCTTGGCGGTCTTTTGACTTCGCTTGGCCTAGGCCTTGGGGCGTTCTCGTCTAGCTTGCTTCTTGACTTAGACCCTCCATCTCCATTCGGGGGGTGGTTAGCTGGGCCCTTGTTCTTCCCACGCAGCTTGCCTGGTGGGCCCTGGTCGGGGACCTGGCCTGGCCTAGCGGCTGCGCCTGCGCTTGGTGTAGTACCTTGGCCCCCATTCGGGGTTTATGAGGCCTTGCCTATGCATGGTCTACGTGTGGCCCCTCCAGAGGCTTCACTGGGCCGGCTCTGGCCTGGGGTAGGGGCTTCTCCCTTGGCCTTACACCCCGTATGGGGAACTGATATGGCGCCTTGGTGTTCTTCCTTGCGCTCTGTCCTCACTTTGTGCAGGGCGCGAGACCTCCGCCTACATGCCGGCTGGTGCCCTCGGGGCTGCCTGCTCTTGACGGTTCGCGCTTGGTAATTCGTTTCTGACGCTGATGCTCGGGTTTCCCTTCATTGGGGGCTTGGCTCCCACACAGGTGGATGCACTCGCCCCCTCTGGGCTCCTGTTTGTCCTGGGCGCTGGTGGTTTGCTCTGTTGCCTAACCGTACCAGTGCCCCAGGCCTAAACTCCTAGCCCTTCCCTTGAGGTCTTAGACTCGCCTGGACTCCGCACTACTGTTGGGTCGGTTGTCTTGACCGTGGAGCTTTCCGTTTGTTCGGGAGTTATTAGGGGCTGGAGTTGACAGGTTCTTAGCATCCATTCCTTTGGCCCCTACCAGCTGACTACCCTGTCTCCCTCGGGGGGAACCTGGACACGGGGTTTTGGGAGGCTCGACGATGCCCTTTTGGGGCTCGTCGTGCGGGCTTAGCGTCGGGCCTTGTTCCGGGCTAGCGTTGGGGCTCGTCCGAGCCTAGCGTTGGGGCTCACCCAGGGCTTCAGGGCCGGGGTGTGCTCCGATTCGTCGGGGTCTTGGCTTGGGGGTTCCCCCCCTCCTCTCAGCGGTTTTCAGGCTTCCGTTGTTCGATTTCTTCACTTGGGGTTTTTGCCACGCTTCTGTCTCAAACTGTGCTGCCTAGAGGGCATCCCCGCGACGGGGTAGTCCTTTGTTTGGTGGTGGGGTTCCAAAACTCGCCTTCACGGCGGTCTTCTCAGTTGTTCCAGGCAGTTGGCTTGGTCTTGTTTCAGCAGTGTGCGACGGGATCTTGTGCTTTCCCCTTTGTACCCTCGGGGTCCTGGGGGGGGGCACGTCTCGGTTGCTCTGGCTCATGTATTTACGAACTGGGAGCGTCTCTTGACCATGGTGGTATGCCCACTTGACTGGGGATGTTATCCCCTCTTTTGAGTCGGTGACTTGAATCCTTTTTTAGTTCGGTTGGAGCAGCTTCTCGCATACGGCGCGGCGGGAATTGTCTCGGGGCGTAAACCCCGTTGTGAGTCATTCTTCCAAGTCTGACGTCTCGAGTTTGGTTGTCGCGGTGTACTCACCTTTTCCGAAGCCGTTGGTGATACCCTTATTGGGTATCTCGCCTGTTCGGATAGCACCTCTCCGGTGGCTCTCTTCAGTTTCTTCTCCTCGGGAGATTTGTGTCGAAGCCGCCCGAAGCCGCTGTGCTGTACACGGGCCTCTTCTTGGTGGCATACTTCTGCCCGTAGCCGGTTGTTCGGCTATACTAAGTGGCTTCTTGTTGCCTCCTCGATACCGTCTTGTCGTTTGGTCCAGAATTTCAGGCCTGTTAGGTTCATTTCGGTCCTTCTACTACTTTGTCACCTGCTCTCTACTGACAGTCGCCACTGGTTAGGTTAATGTGGGGCTTCCGGAGCAGTTAGCGAGCTCTCGGCTCGGGTCGCCTTTCGGGGCTCGACTCGGTGTTTCTGCAGAGCTAACCTCTGGGGGTTCTCCCCTCTGGTAGGCTGCTAGTGGTTTACACACTCTGTTTTACCCTTTGGGCCAGAATTGACGCGGCCGGATCTGGGGGAGTCTAGGTTATTATTAATCTAGCATTTGATTGCTCTTAGGTTGCCCGGTTCTGGTGCTGCGGCTCCCGATTTTGCGGAGTTTGCACGCGTTCTTTCCTCGGTGTTCTGTCTTCCTCCGTCGGAGGCCATGAATCGTCCCTCCCTATCCTCGTGCGTGTGAAAGCATGAGGTGGGACTTTGCTCTTATTTTGAGGATTTGTTAGCTGTCTCCGAGGGTCCGTTGTCTGGATCTTACGGTCGGCTAGCTCAGCCTCCCAAAGTTAAGGTTGTTTGGTTAGTACTTCGGGGCCGTTGGCTGTTCCTTTGACCCCTTAAGGCGTTTGTTCCTGACTAGCGGAAAGTAGCCCCTATTCTTGCGGGATTCGTGGGTTTATCGGTGAGTATCTGCGAAGCCTCCCCAAATTATCCTTTGGGTTCGGCGTCGCTCTAGTCCTCACCTTTATTTATCTGTTTCGGGTCCCTTTTCACGGCTGATTAGATCGGGATTCCTCTCCTTGTAGCGTCTTTTCAGGGTCAGGGTTGGGGAATATTTCTCAGCCCTTCACGGGGCCCCCTTGGCGCCTTTTGCCGTCTTCGGTCTCTCAAAACACCCCTTTTTTATCTCCCACGGGTCTCTACACGTTGGGTTTATCTGGTGTTCTGATCGGTCACCCTTCCTCTTTCCCCCTTTTTAGAGGGGGCACTGCTCACCCACACCCTGCCCCGCCTGTTTGTTGTGTGTTGGGCGCCTTTGTCTTGGCTTCTTAAAGAAGCGGGTCCTGCCTGCGCTTCTTGGGTTCCCTCCCGGATCCTAAGTTGTTTGCAAGGCTGTGAGGCCTCATTGTTATCCGCCCTCTGCCGCGGGGGTGCTTTTGGCCCTTTTTCTAGGGCCCTTTGTCGCATCCAGTCTCCTCAGAGTTCTTCCTCTCGCCTATTCCTTAGCTTGGTTTTCCTCTGCGGGATTCTCGGCTTGGCTCTTCTCCAAAAAAACTTGGGGCTAGGTCATTTAACAACACATTAGTTTTTATTTTTAAGTATAGGCCCTGTACTCCCATGGTTGTACTCCACGGGGTAGGTGAAGTTTTTGCTCTGCACTTTTGAAGCTAGGAATGCATGTGCTTTTCGTGAATCATGGCTCGTTTTGATTCAGCCTTTGAATGCATTCCTATCGCTCTCTCTGAGATTCATGCTTCCACCTCCGACTGAGTGTGCTTGTCTGGTGTTGATTGAAATTTACTTCAGGTGGTTTAATGCATATTTTCCAGTCAAAACATTGGTTGGTAAAGAAAATGTAAAGGAAATCAGTTCAGTATAATGATTTATTCAAAACACATTATGTTTTCTAAATCATCTAACTGAAGCCTGATTTCCGTTCAATGTTGACTTCCCGCTTCCAGGCCCGCCCCCACAGCATGATATGGGCTGTGTGCGTCCGTGTGGGCTATGGGCCCAATAACGGAATGGGGAAGAGCTATGGTCGACGGTGTGACCTGGGGTAACTGGTCGATTCCATTCTCGTTTAGGGGTGCTTAAAATGGTTTATTTTGGGGCATTTCACATCTCAGAAGGAAAATTGAATAGATTTCAGTCAACATTGGAAAGGAAATCAGGCTTCATTAGATGATTTATTAAAACAATAATGTGTTTTGGAAATTTTAGCCCATCTGTGGCTCGTTTAAAATGTGGTCATGGATCATTATCAATTATGCAATGTTCCAAGATACCTGTGGTTCAGTTAAAGAATGCTCAGAAATTCAACTTTTTTAAGAACCCGACAGGATTTATTAGGGGGTGCAGGACTTTTAAAAGTGCACCTTTTTCTGAAAGTGCTCTAACCCCCAAAATGTCTTTTGTTGTGTTGCTTTTTTAATTTTGAACAGAATATCGCAAAATAGTGGACTTCTTTAAATTTTTTTGACCTTTTAATGTCTCCAAAAAAAAATGGGCAAAAAGTGGACTTTTGCCACTTTTATGGAAAAGTTGGGGGAGTATTGAACTGCACAACACCCTGTGTACAGGTCTGGAATGCAGCAAGTGCCCTCCGGCTGAGATTACTTGTGACAAATTAGATCTACAATAATTGACAAAACTTTGAAGCATTTGGAGACACTCCGTAATATGCAAGTAAAAGTATCTCAAAATGAGCTTTAAACTTTTAAAGGCTTGTGTTTGTAGTATTAATTGAAACTTAGAACGCCCATAAAATGCTATGTTTAATTTAACAACAGTCATAGTCTTGTTCATTCTAGCAGAGAAAAATACTGAAATTTAAAATTGCCCAACCAATCAATGCTCTGTATTGGTTCAAATATGCGTATTTGATAATAAGTCGGAAAAAAAAAAAATTAAGGAACTTAATTTTCCATTTTTACCCCTGGCTTGAAAAGAGAGGGGGATTATGCTTAGAGTGTAAAAACCGCGCAGCATAATGTTTTGGGGGATTGTTTTGGATCGGAGGGTATGTTTTGCGTTCGAGGAATTTAATAAACTGCTGACTTGAAGGTGGTACACTTACCTTCGTAAGGTATGGGGCCAGCCACAGAAATGAATTCGCGCCACTTTGCGGAAATTCTCAGGTTTCTAAAATCATCTTCGGCATTGCTGCAAAGCCGTTGATGGCAGTCAGCGAGGGCGGTGCTACCCTGAACCGTGGGCACGGTGGACATGCATGCATGGGCCGTTTCACAGCATTAAAAGCACCCATACACGGCCACCCCCTTCTGCATGCTCTACTTCCAAAGTGTCAATATAATACGTAATGAGTGTCCGCGTTAGTTAAGTGTATAATCAAGAAAATTATAAATGTTCACGTTAGAGAACAAAGAGCGCCATGACAATTGCATGATTGAGATGATGACTCGCGTAAGGTAAACTGGCAAGGCGAGTTTGAAGGCCGGGTTCGAGATGTAATTTCGCAATAATTTCACCATTCAGTGGTGTTGTAATTTGTATACTGTTCTGTTACCCATAGCTACCCATGGTTACCTTGGTTTATGCTAATATTAGGAGCTGTTGTTACTAGGCAACTTGCCCGGTTGTTTTGCATTCATAAACATGGCTCTCACCATTTTCAGTTTACACCGCTTGCTCTATCCAGAAAAATAATCAATGTCAGGGCACCTTATTTATTCAAATTTGAATCTGTGTCTTGAAAGTCAAAGAAGCGAGGGTCATTGAGAGCGTTGACCATCACCCGCAGAGGTTATTGTGAGATATCAATGACCGCGTTGTAGGGCGATATTTGTGACAAAAGATTGATGCGCGCATCAACATAAGTTATGAATATCAGTCAAGGCTGTATTGGCTGCGGGGGGCGTCCATACACAATCTTGTGACGCGATAACATTGCCCCTGGCTTGAAAAGAAAAGGTGGGTGATGAGGAGAGAAGGAAAGCGCCGATCGGCGGGGCTGGCGGCGGCCAAAACCAAGATTGTGAAAGAGACGTGGATTGGAAAATGGAGAAACATAAGGGTTTATGGTTTGATGTAAACTTGGCGTGTGGGATCGGACCTGTCATTGCCTCTTACTGATTAGGAGATTATGGGCGTGGGCATAGGACTAATTGAGTACCTAATTGTGCATAATAATGAGTTTAATTTGGGGGGTATTTTCCAACCAATCGTGTGAACGCGAGATAAATAACATGAGACCCCTACGGGTAGGTGATGTAACTTGGTGGGTGGGATGGATGCCAGCCCCTTAATTGATTAGATATGGGCGTGGCATATGCTAATTAGGCTACCTAATTTCATAATTATGAGTTAATTTGGGGTATTTTTACGAAAAAAAGCTGGCTTGGAAGAAGAGAAAGGGGGATTATGGCTAGTCCGTCAAGGCGTCCGGGCGGCGGCGTCCAACACAATCTTGTGAACGCATAACATGAGACCCATAAGGGTTTGGTGATGTGTTGTAACTTGGTGGGTGGGATCAGATGCCAGCCCTTCATCTGATTAGATTATGGGTAGGGCATATGTAATGAGGTACATATGCATAATTAATGAGTTAATTTGGGGGTTGGTATTTTTCCAACACAATCTTGTGAACGCGGATAACATGAGACCCATAAGGGTTTATGGTGATGTAACTTGTGTGGGTGGATCGGACTGCCATGCCCTTCATCTGATTAGATTATGGGCGCGGCAGATGCTAATTAGCGGTACCTAATTTGCATAATATGAGTTAAATTTGGGGTATAAACTATCTGAAGATCCACAAGTCCGATTTTGATGAAAACTGGGGGGGGGTGGGGATCAGTACTCCCGCGCTGATTAGGTTTGTGGCGCATGAAATGCTAAGTATTTAACATAGCTAATTTGTATGTATGTTATGTGGCTCTAATTACATTTGGGGTTTTTTCACCCAAAAAACTTGATGAACAAACTACCGAAGATCCATACGGCCGATTCTTGATGATGAAACTTGATGGAGGGAGGGGGTGGGGAATGCATGTACTCTCGCGATGATCAGGTTTAAGGGGTTGCCCAGGGGTAAGGGGGGTTGTCCGGGTTGGGGTTTAAGGGGGGTTGTCCCCAGCTTTAAGGGGGGGTTGTGGGTTTATTTTTAAGGGGGATGGTTGGGTTTTTAAGGTGGGTTTTTTTGGGTTTTTTAAAGGGGGTTGTCCGGGTTAAGGGGGGTTGTTGTATGGACTTAGGGGGATGTTCTGGTTTAAGGGGTGTCCGGGTTTTTTTTTTTTAAGGGGTTGTCCGGGTTTTAAGGGGGGGTTGTCTGGGCTTTAAGGGCTTTGAGGGGTGTTTGTTTAAGGTGGGTTTGGGTGCACGAGTTTAAGGGGGCGTGTCCAGGTCGTAAGCGGGGGGTTGTCCAGCTTAAGGGGGTTGTTGGGTTTAAGGGGGATTGTTGGGGGTTTTTAAGCGTGGGTTGTCCGGGTTTAAAGGGGGGTTGTCCGGGTTTGTTTAAGGGGGGTTGTCGGAATTAAGGGGATGATTGGTGGGGTGTAAGGTGGGTGTCCGGGTTTAAAGGGTTTGTCCGGGTTGAAGGGGGGGGTTCTGGGCTAAAGGGGCCTTGTTGTGGTTTAAGGGGGGTCTTGAACGCGTGTTTAAGGGGGGTTTGTCAGGTGTAGGGGGTGTCCGGTTTGGGGTTTAAGGTGGTTGTCCAGCTTTACGGGGGGTTGTTGGGTTTAAGGGGGATTCTTGTTGGGGTTTAAGGGGGGTGTATGGGTTGTTTTAAAGGGGGTTTGTCGGGTTTGGTAAGGGGGGGGGTCTGGACGCCTTCCCATTAAGGGTGGTTTGTTGGGTTTAAGGTGGGTGGGGTCCGGGTTTAAAGGGGGTTTTACGGGTTAAAGGGGGGGGGTTGGGTTGTCTGGGCTTAAGGGGCTTGATGTGGTTTAAGGTGGGTTGCACGAGTTTAAGGGGGGTGTCCAGGGTTTAAGGGGGGTTGTGGGGTTTAAGGGGCGAGTTTTGGGTTAAGGGGGGTTTTTGGGTTTATAAGGGGTTTTGTGGCACATAATACGCGAATGCATGCGCAGACCTGCAGACATGCACGCGCTGCGCGTTAGCGCGCATGTGCGGACGTGCACATGTGTTGTCCGGGTTTCTTTACGGGGGGTTGTCTGGGCTTAAGGGGGAATTGTTGGGTTTGAAGGGGGGTGTCAGGGTTTTGTTTTTGTTTTTGTTTGAAGGGGGGTTGTCAGGTTTAGTTAAAGGGGTGTCCGGGTTAAGGGGGGGTGGTATGGGTTAGGGGGTTTGTGTGGTGGTTTTTTAAGGTGGGGGCACGAGTTAAGGGGGGGGTTGCCCAGGTGTAAGGGGGGGTGTTGGGGGTTAAGGGGATTTTTGGGTTTAAGGGGGGTGGTATTTGCAGATTGATTATTTAAAAATTTGTTAAAACCGCTCCGCCAGGGGGATTTTTAGCGGTTCGAGAACAGCGCGGGACCATGTATTTTAAGTCTTTGTCCCTGGTATTAGGTTTTTAAGAAATATGCTAACAACAGTCCCGTCTGTACACATAATTTCAGGTTTGGTCATTTGGTCACCGCCGAACTAGGTTCGGAACGGGGACTAGGAAATGGGCTCCGTCCGTTATGTCTGTATGTCCGTATTTGTCTGATGAGAAAAATGTTAACCCTGGAATTCCGTGATAAAATGTTAACCCTGTTATGCTTGTATCTGAACGATATTCGGGCACACAAAATTCCTTCGCTTCATGGAAGTAGTTCATCATGGCATGCATCGGTTTCTGGTGATTTTCGAAAGTGTGTGATATAGGCTGGCGTAGGTATCAAATGGAGCTAAATTAAATATGAATTAATTAAGGGATCACTGAAACGGTAATAAGATATGCAAAATTCTTTGCCACATTAAAGTCGATCTTGGCATGCCTGTTTTCGAGCTTTGAATGTACATGATATATGCGGCGTGGTATCAATGAGATAATTAAATATGAGTAATCATGTATTGCTGAAACAGTACTAAGATATGCAAATTCTTTTGCAATATGAAGTACACTTTGGCAATGCATTGTTTTCGCACTTTGACAGTGCATGATTTGTATCGCGGCTTCTTAGGTTGAAAATGAGCGAATTTTAATATGCACAAATAAATGTTTCGCTGATGATGTGAAACAGTACATCGGATGTTGCAAAATCCTCACCAGGAAAGGCTTTTTATGCCATAATCTTTGTGTGAATCATAGGTGCTTTAGTTAGTGGTTAGGGGTATGCCAATGAGCTAATTTTAAATTAAATATGCGCAATTGATATTTTCACTGAAATGGTACATCAGATTGTGCAAAATTCCTTCGCTACATGAAAGGCTTATATGCCATACACTTGTGTTTGTGAACATGTCTGGGGCGTTTAGTATGCAAAATGTCATGATTTATTCCTTACAATAAAGCATGCATTTATTTCAAGGTGGTGCTAATTACAATACGTCATTTCTTGTATGCATATACTCCACTCGCCTCATACTTCCACTGCACTTACTAGTCTTCTTCACTCCACCTTACAATTCTGAATTTGCATGTTTTTAACAGTGGGGTGGTGGTCTCGTCGGTCTCGGGTTTTCAAGGGAGTGTGGGTTGTGCTAATTCAGTTGTAACTTCCAATGACGCGAAATTCGGCGGGGACAATTTTACGATTCGCGTAAAACGAGTAGCAGTGTGGAATTGATGTTCTTCAGCTTCTAATTAGGTGTTCCTTTTTTTCGTGGGTCACAAAAACTATTTGTTGAATCTATGATTAAATTCCTTGATAAAACACTTCAACGCTTGGGTTGATTGACACTTTGACTGTGTGGGTGGCATAAACCGTAGAAAGCCTATCATTGTGTATGATTTTTAAAAAGATAGTGAATATTTGAGTGTATTCATACTAAACTGATATCAGTATAGATGCCTTTCCTCTTTGCTTATGACGCTACTTCCATAAATACTCTCCAGCCAAGAAGGTACTATTGAGACGATTACACTGACAAAAACCATGTAGGCAGATTTTTTAATGGTCTTTGAATTGACAAAAATTTACAATTTAACAAAACACACAAAACTAATTGCATATTTAACAATAGATATTAAGAAAATAACACATGCAAAATATTTTTAAAAATACAACAAAACACAAGAAAATATTTTAAAGAAAAATAGACAATGCAGGGTAGTCCAAGAAAGAAAAGCCTAAGCCGCTTTTTCCATTGAGGGTCCTTAAAAATCGCTTCTTCCTCGGTAAACAGTTAATGTGAAAGGTTACCGTTGCGAATAAAACGTGTCGGTTATTGTGGGCGGGAAAGTGAACAGCTACTTTCTCTTCAAAATTCTGAGAATTTTAATTTGCCAGATAAGAGACTGCAATCCATCCACCAAAATGTGTTATCATATGTAGTGATTTCATATAGATTAGACCTCAATAGATTCCGACTACCATAGGCTGAATTGCATATTTGCTCCAATTAGGAATTAGAATTTCACCCCGGTTTTCACATTTTTGGAATGATTACCAATGTACAGTCCACCTGAAGTGAATACGCCGAAAACGCCCATCTTTAGGTAATAAGATGATGATATACTAATTCGTATTGTACGATCAAAATCAAAGCATGGTTCTTGGGACGATTATTACTATAGCAGACAAGTTCAAAACAAGGTTTGTGTTTTCTTTTGCTACCTGTTTGTTCAATAAGAAACCCGTCAAAAAGTTCGCGGTAGGTGGTCTACAACCGTCCAGTGAATTTGCGAGAAATTTTTAACCTAAAAAATATCCTGTCACTTAAACAGAAATTACATGGTTGTTGTATTTCCTTGATAATCTCTTGACCAAGTGTAAATTTGGCATTCATCAACACTTTTTTATGACTAACTTTTGCAGGGATTTCTTGTAATGAAGTAGTGTCATTTAATGATCTTGGATCTGGTGGTTTGGTATATTTTGACTCAGGTGCAGAAAGCAAGGTCGTACAACCATCTCATTGCCCACACAGGTTGTCCACAATCAAGAATGCAGAGCCAGTTGTGCTTCAGAGATGGAGTTCTATCGTAGAGAGAGGAAGGAAGTCACGAGGAAACTGATGAATCTCCAGGATGGTGTCTACAAGGAACTAGTGATGATGCAGTCGCGCAAGCAGGCAGAGGAAGTCAAGAAGGAGGAAGGGGAAACGGATGAAGAAGAGCTCTCTGATAGTGATGAAGATGAGAAAAGTGAGATTTTACAAGATTAAGCTGCAATCCTTATTGTTTTACAGAAAATTTTATCACTTCCAAGTTTCTTGAGCCATTCCATTTGGAATCTGCATGTCCCTGTGGGAAGTGAAAATTTGTAACAAAATAGCTCATGGGGGAATTATGGATTCCAAATGAAATAGCTCATTGGTAACTACCTGAAATCCATCCACACCCTCTTCTGTGGAAGCAAATTGCCTTAGGTGCCTTAGGACCCTGCCCTTTTATTTGAGCCTTCATAAAAAAAAAAAGACCACAATGATTGCAAGTTCTGCTTGAATGACATAGTGTTAAAAATTCTGGGGAATGACATTGCATGTTCTATTGTGCATCAAGAAATCCCGGGGGGCCACTTGTATTCAAAGGTGGATATGATGCGTGAACAAGAAAACGCGTAAAAAGGGTGTCTTTTTTCCAACAAGCGATGTACGTGCGTACATTGATTAGGGTATCAAAAACAGCAAAATGTGGAAAAAAGGGTATGTTTTTCTTAACCCTGAAATTGTGATACTCAAATTAAGCAGAGATCAAAAGATCAAAACTATTGTAAAGCAAAGCAAGATAATAAAGGGTATATTAACGACACAATGCATTGCTTACTTGTTTTAGGGTAGCAAAAAGTGACGAAAATACTTCTTTAGTGTAGCAAAACAGACAAAAATACTTGTTTAGGGTATGTTTTTAAGTCGGTGGAAATACTTGTTTAGGGTTCATTTTGTAAGTCCCTGTTCACACATCATATCCACCTTTGAATACAAGTGGCCCCCCAAGAAATATGCAAACATCTTCCTCAAGATTTTGTTGTTGTTGTTGTTGTTTTTTTTTGCATGCCTAAAGAATTTTTGTGGTTGCTGGTTACAATTGGTTTCTATCATTTTGAGCTATTCTTAATCATCTACCCAACCATTTTACTAATAATTCCAATATGTTATGTACATCACTAGTCCTAACCTTAATCCTTTTTCTGAGTCATTTTAATAGCCATAAGCATGAACCTAATCCATAAATTATAACTGCGATTTTGTCCTGATCATTATCTATATTCATTTCTCTCAATCTTAGTACTGATTCAGTTAAACCCAAGGCCAAGAAAAAATGTTTGTCTCTGGTCCTTGTACATATGTTAAAGAATGTGTTTTAGCACATTTCTTTTGTTTTCTTTTTTCTTTACACTTTTGAGGGATTTTTGCTTTTGACTTTTTAAATCGTCAAGGAAAATCAAATTTTGGTTGCAATGTGGCAAAAAAGTGGGCCAGAAATGCAATTTAAAAAAATCTGCATAGAATCATCAAGGAAAATCAAATTTCGGTTGCAATGTGGCAAAAAAAGTGGGCCAGAAATGCAATTTAAAAAAATCTACATCTGCATAGCTTTTGACTAAAAAAAAAAAATGATAGTGCCATAGTGCTGATATGGTTATGAATTAACAGAAGCTGAGACAAACAGGCTTACAGGTGTGTGAAATTTCCTATTTTAAGAGGATTTCCTCTTTTTTGAAATTTTATTAGTGCCAAAATTTTAGCTTTTTCTTTGATTTTCAGTCTGTTTTTGGCATTTTTACTCCTTTTTCCCTTTTTTCCTGTTTCCTCTTTTTTCCTTTTTTCCATGGCCTCTCACACCCTGGGCTTAACATAACCATAAAAGAGGGAGAGGGGAGGCTGTAGGAGGGAGAAAGGGAGAGTGGATGAAAAAAAGAGGGACGAAAGTTGAGTGGGAAGGAGAGGAAGGGGAGAGATGGAGTGGGAGAGAGACAAGAATGGGAGAATGAGACGGAGAGAGAGAAGTGAGTGCAAGAATGAGATTGTGTGTGTGTGTGTGTGTGTGTGCATGTGTGCGTGCGTGCATGTGTGTGTTATTCAAGTTACGTATTTACTATAGCATTAAAAAAACTTCTTCCCTTTCATGCATTGTAACTAGTCATTCATGGTATGAATATACAACTTTGTTATATCATAAATCCTGTATAAATTAACCTAAAAATGGAACTGTTCATACAATTTGATGATACTAACCAATAATACTAACCTTAATTCTGCTATCCTGTCAACTAACCCTGTCAACCTGGCTCTCTGCCTACCTGCCTGCCTTGCATACCTTTCTACCACTTGTTAACCTAGATGATGAGCATGCTGATTCTGGTGAGTGTCTGCCTGGCAGACCAGCTACAAGTGGCCGTATTGAATTTGGTTGGTATCATTACATTCCATTCATAAGGTGTTTGCATGCACTGGTATTTATTTTGATATTTTTGTGTTTCTGAGTTGCCAATACTTGCTTCCATTTTTTGTTGTCTTTCTATATTGACTATATTTAAATATTAGTGGTTCTAATAATACTGTAG